>JABCMJ010049434.1:0-10294 GCA_014822125.1 Arbutus unedo | reverse complement strand
TTATATGTTTGAAATTGAGGGCGTGACAACAACTATAGATATAACTACTGCTATTGTGTTAGCGCGATCACGCGATCACACACACATTATAAAATACAAAACAGTAAAGAAATTAACACAAGATTTACGTAGTTTTTCAAAATCAGATACATCCAAGATTTACGTGGTAAGTTCTTAATTTAAAGTTGTTGTCCCAATTTTTATTTTCTGTATTTTTTGTTAGTTTTCAAGTCTTTTTCAAGATATAGAAGGGGTAGAAGTAGCCAAAAAAATATATAAGTCTTTTATTTCGTAAATGTAATTAGCTAAACCATTTTAGGCTAGGTCCGAAGTTAAAACTTATCCAATGACCTAAGTTAGAAAATCTCTAAACTAATTTTTAAGCTTGTTAATGGCTTGATTCAAATTTTTTATCTTAGAAACAAAATAGAAGTGTTAAGTTTTTTATTAAGTATCGCCGTCTTAGAAGTTGATATACCTAATACTTAAATCGATGTCCTCTTGATTTTGGATTTTTTGCCGTTGAAATTAAATCAATCTAGAAACACATTTTTTGATCTAGAATCTCTTATGAGAAAATAGATTGAGTTATAAAAAATGAAGATATTAGCTAATGGAAGTTTAGGATAAGTCGATTCTAAAGACCAAGCCTATTTTTCGTCCAAGTTTAGAATACTTTGTTAGTCATTTTTATTTTAGGTCCTTAGCATAAAAAAAATCATCTCCCAAATCAAGAGATTGGCTTCTGAAACACTATCTTAAATTTCGCAAGTTCATATTTTAGTTCTTGTGTTATTCGTGGATTGATACTTCGGACTCTCCGCTATACTCTGTTTTCACACTCAAGAAAAAGTCCAGTTTCTTAGTAAACGTTGACTTAGACCAGCGCCTCAACGATGTTCTTTTGCCGGTCGGTCATTATGCATTGCGCACAGCAGCGCGCCAAAATAATGTCGTTTTGGCACGTAAAACACTGACAAAAAATTATTCGGTCAGTCTTTTACTGTTTGGGCAGTGTTTTTGCACAACAAATGACATCGTTTTAGTGTGTAGCACTCCCAACTGTTCACTACGCACAGCAGAACCCCCCGATCCATGCGTTATTATGTAATATAGACAAATGGTATAGATAGATACATAATTGATGGATTAATCTATGCTAACAAATAATACAATATGAATTTCTTATCATTTATACTTAAAAATATTTCAAAAACTAAAAACGTTAAAAATTATTTTGGATACAATATTCGTCATTGGTAGTCGTTTGATTTTGTATAAAATTAATTATAACGAACTTAATTGGAATTCTTTTATATTCTTATTCTTATATAAATATGCATATCAATTTTAAAGATTTTTAATTTCATTGTGGAAACCAAAAATTGTAATAAGAAAGAAGTAAGATTTGAAATTTGAAAAAGATTTGTTAGATATGTATAACAAAATATCTCACATGTGTTTCTTTAAAACTTTAATGAATGACTAATCAATTTACGTCATTTATCGCTCTTAAATCAACTGTCGCGAAATGTTGTCTTGCAATAATATATAGTATAGATTATAGATTATAGATTATATTGGACTATAGATTACATATTATAAATGAGAATATACCCTTTTTTAAAATATATAGAAAATAGAAAATAGCAATTACGGATTGAGATTTGGATGCTATGGATATGTATGGCAAATCTCATGAGAAACGGATCATGTAAATGAATAAAAAATTTTAATATATTTTTTAACTTCTAAATTCTCTCATGTTTTTGATTGACGAATTCAAATATAAAACATTTATAAGTTAATTTTTTTTTTAAAATTATCAAGTGATGTTGCTTCTCGCTCTCAAAGCTTTCCTCAGTAAATACCCCATGCAGTACTATATGCTATAAATTGTAGATTGTAAATGAAGTGTTACCTAATTTTTCAAAAATATGTTAAAAAAAAAAATAGGGATTGAGATTTTGAGGCTATGAATATATATGACAAGTTCCATAAGTAATGAATCATGTAACCGAATAAGGTTCTTCCAATATTTTAAATTCTCTTATTATTTTACTTGACAAATTTGATTATAAAATAGTTAGATAACTTAACTTTCTTTTTAAAAATATTACGTGATGCCACTTGTCTCTCTTAGAGTGTTTCTCGTACACCCCATGCAATACGGATTGATACGTAATTGATAGATTAATCCATGCCAACAAAAAATACTATATATGAATTTTTTATCATTTGTACTTAAAATATATTTCAAAAACTAAAAATATTAAAAATTACTTTGGACACGATTTTTGTCACTGTTAGTCGTTTGATTTTGCATATAATTAATTATAATAAACTTAATTGGAAAATTTTATTTTTATATAAATATGCATATCAATTTTAAAGATTTTTTAATCTCATTATATAAACAAAAAAAATTGTAATAAGAAAGAATAAGATTTGAAGTTCGAAAAAGATTTGTTAGATATGTGTAACAAAATATCTCACATGCGCTTCTTTAAAACTTTAATGAATGACTAATCAATGTATGTCACTTGTTATTTTCAAAGCGACTCTAGTAAAAAATCACCCTCCAATAATATATAGTATAGATAGTATCGAGGGGGGGATTTATTATGAAGGGATCTATCGAATTCACTTGACAATTTGAGAAAAAAATACTTTACAACTATATATATTATAGACGTATTGATCAAGTAAAACAACAAGAGACATTTACATTTGAAAAATATCTGAACGAACTATATTAATTTACACAATTCTCTGTTTACGAGATTTGTCGTATTTTATTACAATCTTCAAATCGCAATCCCATCTTTTAAAAATTATTGTTTTAATCTTTTTAAAATTTATGTGACATCTCATAAGCGCTTGCACAAATACGTCTTCTTTCATTTTCCATCAATAAGATATAAAAATCACAACTGGTTATGTCTAAAATAGGACCTCATAAAGCAGGAAATTCTCAAATCGATCTCTTTATCTCTCTGTATATGGTAACATTTCTTCTCTAAAAAAAATAAATAAATTCAAGTCAATGCATGAGAGGGATGTGTGGTACCACTTGATATTTTAAAAAAAAGTTATTGTATAACTATTTTAGAATTGAATTCGTCAAGTAAATCAATAAGTGAATTAAGAATTAGAAAAATATCTGGAACAATCTTATATATTCGTTTAATTACATGATCATTACGCATGGTAATTGTCATAAATATTCATATATAGTCTCCAAATCTCAATCCCTGATAATTTTTTATTATTTTACTTTTTAAAGTCTTTACAAAAATTAGGCAACTTCTCATGTATACTATATAGTACGTATTGCATCTGGTGTTTTGGTGAGAAGGGATCTGAACGCGACAATCGACATCCCTTGAATTTTCTAGAAGAAAATACTTTAGAACTATATTAAAGACGTATTAATCAAGAAAAATAAAAAGTGAGATCTTAAATTCAAAAAATATCTGAAGGCACCGTACTAGTTTACACAATTATCTAATTTTGAGATTTGTCTTATCTATCGCAATCTTCAAATCTCAATTCCTTCTTTTTAAAATATCCCTTTTTTTTTTTAAATCTTTTTAAAAGTTCGGTGCCATCTCATAAGCTACCTCACAAATAGGTCTTATTCTTTTCATTCAAACAAAAAAAAAAAAGCCATAATGAATTTTAAAACATTTATAAAAATCACAACAGCTCATTTTCTCAAATAGGGCCTCCTAAGGAGCAATTACTCATATCGATCTCTCTTGCTCTCTGTGTATGGTATCATTACTGCTCTCAAAAATATTTTCAAAGTAGAAAAAAAAATTCAAATGGGCACATGAGAGTGACAAATGACATCACTTGATATTTTTCGAGCAATTACACATACCTATCTCTCTTGCTCTCTATGTATGGTATCATTACTGCTCTCAAAAATATTTTAAAAGTACAAAAAAAAAATTCATGTGGGAGCATGAGAGAGAAAAATGACACAACTTGATATTTTTAAAAAAAATTATTTTATAACTATTTTATAATGGTAATTGTCAACCAATCAATAAGAGTATTTAGATTTAAAAGAATATTTGAATGAATCTTATTCGTTTACATGACCCATTACGCACGGGGACAATTGAAATACGTAAAATTTGAATGAATCTTATTCCAATTTTTTTTTTTTCTGTTTGTTATTTTCACATCATTTTTTTTAAGCTTATTGGTTTGTCTAGACGAAAAAAATCTAAAGAGTACGAAAGTATGTTCAAAAGTTAAAAAAAGTTCACTAAAGACGAAAAATAAGCCGAAACGTACGTTGTTTTGACTTATTTTTTTGTGTTTTCTAACCTTTTTTTAGTTTTTCGAAATATTTTTATACTTTTCTGAAATCTCTCACCGAGACAAACGAATAACCATAAAAAAAATTGACGCAAACCAAAAACTATAAAAAAATTCAAATAAGGACAAAAAATAATCAAACAATAATTTAATAATTACCATAGTCCAAATAGACCCTGTGTATTGTATCATTACTGCTCTAAAAAATATTTCCAATGTAGAATTTTTTTTTTCCAAGTGGGCGCACTAGAGTGACAAATGACACCACTTAATATTTAAAAAAAATTATTTTATAACTATTTTAGAATGGTATTTGTCAACCAATCAATAAGAGCATTTAGACTTAAAAGAATATTTGAATGAATCTTATTTGTTTACGTGATCCATTACGCACGGGGCAATTGGAAGAGGTAAAATTTGAATGAATCTTATTCAAATTTTTTTTTTTTGTGTTTGTTATTTTTGCATCATTTTTTTTGTAGTTTATTGGTTTGTCTAGACAAAAAGAATCTAAAGAGTATGAAATTATGTTCAAAAATTAGAAAAAGTTCGCTGAAGACAAAAAATAAGCCGAAACATATGTTGTTTTGACTTATTTTTTGTCTTTTTTGAACTTTTTTTTGGTTTTTCGAAATATTTTTATACTTTTCTGAAATCTCTCGTTGAGACAAATCAATAGCCATAAAAAAATTGACGCAAAACCAAAAATTATAAAAAAAATTCAAATAAGGACAATAAAACAATCAGGCAATAATTTAATAATTAGCACAGTCCAAATAGACCCTGTATATGGTATCATTACTGCTCTCAAAAATATTTCCAAAGTATAATTTTTTGTTTCAAGTGGGCACACTAGAGCAGCAAATGACACCACTTGATATTTAAAAAAAAAGTTATTTTATAACTATTTTAAAATGGTATTTGTCGACCATTATGAGCATTTAGATTTAAAAGAATATTTGAATGAATCTTATTCGTTTACGTGATCCATTACGCATGAGGGCAATTGGAGGGGATAAAATTGAGTAAATGTTATTAAAGTTTTTCCTTAAATTATTAAGTTAGTTCGGCATGCAAGTTCTCTCTCACACGTGTGTATGTGCCGATCACATGAGAGCATAGCTGATTTGAGAAACACGGTTCATGTTACAATCGGTCTGAGAAGGGCGGTTCGTTGACCAACCGATTTGGGAAGGGCAGTCTGGTAAGTTGCCGACCTGAGAAAGGTAGTTTGCGGTGTTGCTGATCTGAGAAGGGCAATTAACAATCTCGAGTCCTAGACAAGAAAGAACTCCGAATGTGTTGGGATAAGATTCTAATCAGCTATGGATGAAGAATCCTGGACCAATTCAACTTATAATGAGAAATTTGTAGTTGAATAAAACTCTAATGATAGAAGATAATATTATGTAAGAATTCAGAATGGTTTTATCTCGTGAGTGGCCAATTAGAAAAGGGTGTTACTTCGGTTCTGATCAGGAATCAGACTCCTAAGAGAATTGGGAAGACTGAGTCATAAAATTTGTAAATAAAGGTTCAAATCTATGGTAAAAGTACGCACTAACTAAAACGCTAATAGAGAATATTAGCTAGGTTTACGTATACTCTTGTGAGCTTTGTTAACTTAATCATCGAAGTGTCTTCCTGCCACAACGACAGTGAATTTTTTAGTGGGTAATAGTCTTGCGGGTCATAGGTCATAAGAGAGAAAAAACATAATTTTTGCTGAATAAGTGATGTATTAATTTTCCATCCGATTGAGAAAATCACTCCACCTACAAATATCATTCTACTTTTGTGATGTATTTGATGGACTTTCCCTAAGCTATATACCAAAATTCAGTAGCAACTTAACTTAGCAAATCCACAAGGATTAATAAATCGGGATTATCAACAGTACATCCCAAAAAAGGAGTGTAATTTTGCAAAATCAGTTTTCCCGTACTGCTTCAGAAAGGCTCGTAACTAGGGATGACAATTTGTACCGAATCGATAGTTACTCGAACTGAACCGCTTAATTTTTCCCAAACTGTAACTATTTTTTTCTCCGTGGGTGTGAATATGATACGAATGGACGAATACCCGTTTGGGTTTGGTTCGGTTATGGTTCGTAGAATAACCGAACCGTTACCCGAACCGAACGTCTGTTAACTTTAACTATCTGTTCCTGTTGGTTAGTAATACATCAGCGTACCTTTGCTCATTGGCAGGGCAGTTATGACCATTTTTTTTATCACTAAATGTTTTTGACAAGTAAGTTAAGGGACCCGAATTTGGAGAAATTTTAGTTGGAATGCAGCCTAGCTGCTGGGTTTTCCTCCGGGGATGAGTCACTGTTAAGATATACAGCGTTCCTACATAAAGTTGCGCATTTGCTGGCCCACACTTGGTTTTTTTAGAGTTGTAATTTCGATCTTTGATGTGTTCAGGATGTTTGTTTGAAACTGCAGTGAGATTTTTTTGGAAAAAATACATGTGTTTTAGGAAATTTTGATGGGGTGCTATGGTTTTTTTTTTATATATTTTACTGTTTATTTGATTACGGTTCGGTTCGGACAATTAATAACTGAACCATTCGGTTCGGGGAATAACCGAATCCTATTTGGTTTGGTTATGGAATATTCTCTCTTCCTCCATTCGGTTATCGGTTTGGTTTTGGTTCGGATATTGTGTTCGGGGATCGGGTTCGGTTATCCAAATAACCGAACCGATCCACCCCATTGCCATCTCTACTCGTAACGCAGAATCTAAGGGAATTGTAGGAAAAAATCGCAATTTAGTCCGATCTGATTCGTTTTCCGTCCCTTTTAGATTGGAATTTCGGGAATTTTTTAGGGGATTGGATTGGATTTGGAGGTAAAATTTGGAAGATAAACGGGGAATGGGTCAGAGGCGGATCTGAATACTCCCGCCTTGTTTCCCGATCTATTTTTAAATGATTATTACATATAATATTTTGTTTTATTTTTAAGTTTGTCCATGTAATTAGCTTTCTAACATCATCAATCATCACAAGGGAGAATCTATGTGGGAAGAACAGCCAAAGGTTCCGGTTATTGGTTTGATTTTTCTTCTTCAGGATTTGTTCCATTAGACCAGTGATTACCATGGGATCTGCTGTCACAATGCTTTAGCTACAGGTTCCCCATTAAATCAGTTAGGTATAGGTTCCTCATTTTTGTTCTGAGCCGGCCCTCACTAGGTTCTTCTTTATTTCTTTTGTATAACTTGTTGACAATTTCAGTGGATCTTTACGAGTAATATATAATAGGTAATTGATTTTTTATATTAAAAAATAGGGCACAGTGGGGATTCCTAATCACCGTTTAGGGCGGAGATGGCCAAATCCGGCCCCGATTTGCCCTATTGCCCTACCTAAATGTAGGACATAAATAAAAACAGATAAGAACGCCAGAAGTATGTGGTTCATCTAAAAGTCATCCTATTTTAAGACAAAATTCATCTAACCCAATGCAAGTGGAAGAGCGCTTTCGGTGCAAATTGAAGAGAAAATATCAGCGGGATGCGAAGCAGTTTGAAGAGAAAATTCGTGACAAAATTGATTAACAAATGGAAGCCAGACATTATATTAGCGAGTCTCATATCGCTTATATTGGGTATCATTTCTTTATGTATAAGTCTTGGGTAACTCTTACCTTGCAAAGCCTATTTTTAAGGTTGAGTTAGGCCCATGAATTTTTAACATGGTATCAGAGCTAGGTTCGTTACACACTCATTATGCACACAGATCCTCTTAGTTAAAACCCTCAGTCGTCCTCTATATATAAGCCTTGGACAACCCTTACTTTGCAAGTCAATTTTTAAAATTGAGTTAGTCCCATAAATTTTTAACACATTATATTCGTTCAGGACCAGAAGAAATTACCAAGGAAACTGTATGCAAATTATGGGGAAACTAGTGCGTTTTTAATTCATCTTTGTGACAGCAAAAGGGTGCTTCAGAGGTAATTCTAAAAGATTTCTCTCCAACTTTTAAACTCACAAAAATACTGCATGACTTTACAAGGAACCGTAAATGGATTCAATTGCGTTGTAGCCAATGTTTATGCCCCGAATGAGTTGATCAGACGAAGAGAAATATGGGAGTCACTAATAAGCGCATAAATGTTTACATTAGCGCTCCTTGATTTATCTTTGTTAAAGTTCGTTTTAATATTATTACTTAGCATAACGCTTTATTTTTATGTTGTAGGTACTTAGAGGTTTTGTTACAAAAAACATTTGTAAAGTCAATTTATAATCGGTGTCAAAGCGAGTCGCATAATCAAATTAATTTAAGGAGTGGACCCAAGTTAATTAAAGTTTTAGAATGGAATTTAGTAAGTTGTTGCTATATATGATATCAAGTAATTTAGGGGATCTAATTAGAGTCCTCTTCTATAGAAATGATTACAAGATGAGAATTAGAAAAAGAAAAAAAGAAAATAGAAAATAGAAACAGAAGTACTGGAGATGGACTTGCCTTTCCAAGTCAAAGAAAATCCTAAAGGAAGTGGAACCACACGTACCCTACGCATGCCATATAAATACAAAAGCTAAATGGATGCTGGGGGGGGGGGGTGTTGTGTGGTGGTGTTGGTGTGGTGTTTGTTTAAGAATTGGTACAACTCCGGAGGCATTCAAAGAACATCATCCTATAGTACGGCAGTAGTAAACATCATAGCAAGGATGGATTTTTTGAGGCCTTCTGCTCTCATGTCTGGCTAAATTCCTAGTCTAGGAAGAAAATGAAGCACTGATTCAAGTAATTTTGTACGTATTTATGTTTATGTTTTTTTTTTCTTATTCAAATCGATTGGTTAATTAAGAATATATTTTTATTGCGCGTGAATAAAATAGATTTACTCCTTTCAATTTGTTGAGTATTTGTGTGTGCACTCTCAAATACATAATTAATCAATGATTTTCTTTGTTCGTGCTTGGGTAAGTGAGATGTATTATACTCGTAAGACAGATTGTGCCACTACACAGCCCGTGAAAGAGACAGATTGTACTAGCGATACAATTTGTGCTATGAGATAGTCTATGCCTATTAACAACTTGATTATTTTCTTAACATGTGTGATTCGAATAGAAAACTTAACATATACATCGCCTAGTTACTCGGTCGGGGTGAATTTGAAACCCTAGACTTTTTCTCATTAATTTTCACTCTATTTAATTATTTTACTTTGCTTAGTTTAATTATTTTTCAATCCAAACAATTAAACCAAATCAATTTTTTTTATCGAATTAACATTAAAAATAACTGGATTAATTGTGACTCAGCTATTCTGTCTCTGTGGATCGATACTCAGACTTAGCCACTATTCTTTAGAGTAGTAGTTAATTCTAAGTTTTTATAAATATATTTTTGACTCGGTACGACACGATCAGTCACTAATAAGTACAAAAGGCCAATCTCAGGATCAATTGTGTGGGGGAAGATTTTAGTGAAGTACTATTCTTGGATAAAAGAAAACGCTACCCAAGGATAAAGAGGGGAATGAAGGACTTGTTGAAAAGAATGTTCAAAAACATTTAAAGATGATGAATAAGAAATTATGACACAAATCTTTTGAGATTTGGGCTAGGCTCAATGAATTTTTCTTTTATGGGTTTGTTTAATCCATATTGGGCTTGGGCCCAAAGAAGGAAGGGAAATATGTTTTATCTCAAAGGTTGTGTGTCACGCCCACAAATTTAACATAAATAAAATTCCATATTATAACTGGAATTCTCACAATCGATACCAAAACCCCAAAATGAATGTTACCGGTTTACAAGGTCACTTCAAGAGTTACATTGAAATCAAAATATTCAAATTTAGAATTTAGTTAAGATACATCTTTTTCAAAAGAAATGGATAAAAAGATGTAGAATAACTCCACGGATGCGAATCAAGGGATGCCATGCAAAACGTTCCAAGCACTCCATGCTAACTTCTAATCAAATGTCAGGA
>JABCMJ010049408.1:0-12593 GCA_014822125.1 Arbutus unedo | reverse complement strand
AAAGTTGGGCCCATTAGGACATGTGATGAATGTGAATATTTTTGAATAATTTAAGAGATTTTTAACTTTATTTTATCAATCAACAAAAGAAAAAAGAAAAATAACAACAAAATATAAATTAACAAATATCTTACCATAATTCAACAAACATTTATCAAAATATTCTGAACTCGCAATTAATTTCGAAATAATTTTTTAAGTAAATAATAAATTTTTTGTATTTTTCTTAGAATAAAATTGGGAAAATACGACCGAAAAAAGTTCGAATGAGCGGCGTTGATCATTTTTTTTCCTATAAAATTGGGAAAGTTAAAAATTTTAAAAGAATAAAAAGGGTTAAAATGGACAAAGTTTCTCCCATGCACAGTCGGATAATTTTTTGGGAGACCAAGGGCTACCAAAAATTATCCGAGACAAGACCCCTTAGCAGGCAAAAGTAATACTAGGTAAAAGGGAAGAGAGGGAGAGTTTTGATTTCCGAACTATGCCAAATAATGGGAGCCCCACTCCTAAGAGGGGATAATAAATTTTTAGGAGACTTTTAATCCCATCCAAGCGGGACCTAAGGGTTGAATTCAATGCACACGAGGCTCATGCTTTGACAAGGTGAGAGTGAGAGAGAGAGAGAGAGAGAGAAACGGCTACTCAACTAAACAAATAAAGTTTTACATTAGAAGTTATTTAGTAGTTCTAACCTATAACGTATTTTTATGTTCGCTTGTGACTTTTCTTATGCCTTGGTGCGATCTCAAGCAAGCAGCTATGATCGGCATGTAAGTACACAGTAAAACTGGCGTTTACAAATTGGGCTTCAAAATTATTTATTACATATCGAATTTGAACGAGCTCGGAACATTAAAAAAAATCGTGCTTCTTTTTGTTCTTCATAAAAAAAATTGTGCCAATTTTTTTAAAAAGCTAAAATACTTTCGTGTATGATTTCTTTTTTTACCCTACTTTTTTAGATAACAAATACTTTAAGAATTTTGCATGGTGGTGCTTTAGTTTTTAATCAGAAAAACATCACTTTTCCTTAAAAAGAAACTAAAATCATGAGACTAATGAAGTATCTTCGTTGCTTGTTTTTTAAACGATTTTTAGGAAAAAAAACTCTGAGATATTGTTTAGTGTAAGTGTTTCAGAAAAAATTTGAAAATTAAATTTTTTTCAACATTTTCGAGATGTGTGTGTCTCTCTCTCCTTTTATAAAAAATGAATGTTGTTTAAGAAAAAAGTAAAAATATTTAAAAAAAATTTCTCAAACAAGTTCAAAAAAATGTTTGGAAAATTTTTTTCAAACAAGTAAACGAACACAGCTGGTTCAAGTTTTTTCCCCTCACTTGCATAGTGCAAAGAATAATGGAATTATTTTGTAAAGACCCGAATTTCTAAATCCAATAATAAGAAAATTTTATAATTTAATTTAATTTTTCAGAAATTGTTATTTACTTTTTATCATTTTAGTACACAATTTATTTTGTACTTGATGTTATATGGGCCTGTGTTTAGGTGCATGACGTTTTTGTATATATGCATGTGTATGTTGTGAGCCCAAGCCTTCAACCCATCCACTTCACCATGATCCAACCTACCAAGCCCAATGGTTCAAGCCCAAACCCCAAGACCCATATCTATTTTAGTTTGACTCCATACCATGGGCATCTTTACATAGGAGTATTTTCCTTATATTCATCACTTGTATACGTTAGAGATTTTTGCAATATATCTTCTTGTTCAGATGTTTGCACATAGTGTATCTCTCAAATTCTCTTGCACATAAAAGAGGAGCTTGGAAAATTTTTTTCTTCAACAATGGAGTTTTACCCCTTGCTCCCCACTCTTATTTAAACCTTCGTGGACCATGATTTTACTCTGAAATCATCCATCTTCCTCCCTCAAACCTCCATAGTTTCAATCAAAACATTCATTTCACCTCTCGTGATTTTCACAATCCAAGGAAATTATGACAACCTCTACACTTCACCTTTCTCATATAAATATGACGTTTTCTATCCTCATTTAGCATCACAATTTGAGAATTCAAAATTGTGAGAGAGGGAGAGGTAGAAATCAATCTTACTCTCAGAGAGACAATCAGAAGAAGAGGAAATTCAATCTGAAGTCAAATCACTCAAATTCAAGCTTGCATTCCACAAATTAATCTTATTCTAAGAGAGAGATCGAGAAGAAGAGAAAATTCAATTTAAAGTCCAATCACTCATATTCAAGTCAAATCGATCTAATTCAAACTTACATCCCACGTATATTCAAAGGTCAATGAACATTTTTGTCACTTTAATTTATGTTATTGATCCATCTTAGAACTTCATGAAGTTCAATTGAAATAAAATCCAATTTTGCGATTTGGAGAATATACCCCCCTCCGAATAAATTTTCATTCCATGCGGATGAACTTCCTCTCTGTATAATTTATGCACTGTCTAACCTTCATTTGAATGAAGATGACATGACTATCCATCCAGATGAATGTGTGTAATCTATCCGAATAACCCAAGATCCCACCTAGATGACCTTCTTCAACTCATCCAAATGAATTTGCAGATTTGTACTGACTAGTCACCATCTCTATATTAACACCATCTTTTCATTACTTAAAATTAAGTAAATACTGTATTTATAATCTTACATTTTATTTTCTTTATTTTAATTTATTTAATAAAAATAATGAGGTACCCCCATTTGAAAATAATGAAATTAGTAGAATATTTAAATTCTAGTCATATCTCCGAAACCCATTTTAGTACGAAAGTGAAAATTACGTTTTTTTTTCTTTCGAATGAATGGCTCAAAACTCATCATAGCCTTATGCATTTGAGCCAAGAAAGTATACCATTGTTCTTAGAAACATTTAAGGAACTATTACCACTACTTTTCATTCCTTAATTTGAAATTTCAAAAAAATCACTTTTCTATACTTGGTCATTTTTTTAACACTCAGATTTTTCAGCATAACACAGACATAAAACCAAAGTGAACTTCTAAATCATGGCATGTCCATTCTAAATATTATCAATACCAAACACATAGACTTTGGACTTTTCAAACCCCGATACCATACTCAACCAGATTTTTAAGGGTGATTGATCCGAAAAATCCCAATACCATACACAGACATGAGACCAACTAAGATGTGTTGTTCGAGATGTGTTATTACTTCATGGAAAGATTGTGTTTGGATGTCTTTAGCCAAGATATGAATTTTAACCGAACTATTATCTCATACAATCGAGCTACGTCTTGGAGCCGAGTCAGTCACGTCTAATGTATTAAGTCAAGTTATGTCGTGAGCCAGTTATGTTCTTTAGTCGTGTCGTGTCTTTTAAAAATAAAATCATAGTTTATGATGTAGTTAGGATTTTTATATCAACGCACGACATATATGAGGCATAACGTCTGGGAGCATAATTGTTGAAAACATAAGATACGAGAGTTGATGTTTGGGTACGTATACGTCGGATACATGGTTCAATTTAGGAGTCGGGACTATATTGGTCGGGAACATCATGACACCATTTTGGAAATGATTTTAATTGGATTTAAAATGAATTTTGGACATTTACGAGTCTTGGTTAGACACGTGTCAAGATTTGGATTGAGTCTAAAAAGTTGACTTTAACTTACATTGTGCATATCATACTCTGATCATTTACTATCGTTATTGCTTCTGGTTATTGTATCATTGCTTTTGATCTGTTCATACATCATGTGTTCTGTATCACAAATTGAATTACTGGGAGCTTTATCGCTTATGGTGTAATTTTTTTCTGATCCTGTCCTTTTATGCCAAGTGTCACTGATGATGTAGCAAAACCCTCTTATCCAGCCCTTGTTGACAATACCTTTGATGAGGACACCATAACACCGTGGTTTACTTAGTTTATGTCGAGCTCTAGTTATGTATTTTATTTTTTTTGTATTTTCATTTCCAATATGTAATCAAAACTTATTTTGTTTAATGAAAAAATTCAATCTTTTGATGTTAAATATTTTATTTAACATTTTCGAGAAATAATCGGAGCGTTACATATTTGATTGTTTTTGTCTTTATTTAATTTTTTTCTACTTGTTAGATTAGCGGAAATTTTTTGTACATTATTGGTTCGCCTCAACGAGAAATATTACAAAAATATAAAAATATGAACCAAATTTTAAAAAAATTCATAAATGAACAAAATAATCTAAGAAATATTTTTATCTTGAATTATTTTTATTTTTAATGAATTTTTTAAGCTTTTGATAGCAATTTTATTTCTTTTTAAATTCCTCTACTCGAGACGAATCAATAATCTCTAAATAAGACACAATATTAATATAAATACAAAAAAAATTAAAGAGAGAAAAATAATAATTTAGGGCAAATAGACTCATTAAAATCTTATAATATTGGGTTGGGCTTTATCATTCAAGAGTACGTAAATGGACATACCCGAAGAGAGAGCCCAGCCCAGTTTGACCAACCCAAATAAAGCATTCGGCCCGACCTATATATACCAACTGATGAAATTAGCCTTTCGTCCCCGTCGATTTCTAGGGTTTGGTGGTGTAGTCTCAGAGGCTGCTAGCAGAGAGCATAGGTGCTGCCTGTTTTCGGTCGATTCCATGGGTACCTCCGGAAGACTCTCAACTCCTCGATTACTTATTTGAACATCTCTACGTCTATGAATAAATGGTTTGATTGTATGTATTTGTTGTTGCTACAGCGAGGGTGAAGGTTCACGAGCTGAGGCAGAAGTCGAAGGCGGATTTGTTGAACCAGCTGAAGGATCTCAAAGCTGAGCTCGCCCTTCTCCGTGTCGCCAAGGTCACTGGCGGTGCCCCTAACAAGCTCTCCAAGATGTATTCCTCTCTCTCTCTCGTCTCGTCTCGTTTCGTTTCGTTTCGTTTCGTTTCGTTTCGTTTTTCAATTGCAATGCAAGCTTAGGTGGATTTTCTTAGGTATCCTTTTCTGTTGAATTCATCGACTAGATACATTCGGTTTTATGTCGTCTTCATATGTATGTGGACTTGTTTGTGTCTACATTTTGATATTTGGTTTTGTTTAAGTTAGCTGTTGAGTTGATAGTGGGAAATATTTTGCTGTCTTATTTTTATAATATGACCGCCAGCTCTATATCTACTATCTAGTTCAACAATCATGCTCACTATCTGTTGTACAGATTTACTTAACGAAAAGGGAAAAAAATGATGAATCTTTCAGAAATTCTTGGTAGTTTGATGATTTTCGGTTGTGGGTAGCGTATATATCTCTATGAAGTTTCAATCAATACGGTTGTTTGTTTACTCGATTTGTTGTTTGTGCGGTGATGGAATCATTCTATGAAGGATCCATTGAGTCCATTGTATTTGACCTTAGAATTACAATGTAAATAATCTAAACGAGATTCATTAGAGCCATCACAGCAGCTGATGCTATGAGATGGATTGAGAATTTTATAAACTGCCATTTTTGCATGTATGCTGTCATCTGTGTCGATGGCTGCCATTTTCTTTATGATGGCCTCTTTTTGTGATGATTGTTTGGCACTCTAGTTAGTGCATAAAGCTCAATGAAGGAAAGTAGATCAATTGGACAAAGTGGCAAAAGCGAAAACTTCTTTTGTTCTTTGTGTACATGTTTAATCATCCTCAGGGTCTCTCTGTCAGAACTCAAGTCATAGTTTGATTATGATATTTAGGTATTAGTAGATTTAAGTTGTGTATAACTAATCAAAGTATGCATGGTGTTTCATGGATGCAGAAAAGTTGTGAGGTTGTCAATTGCCCAGGTTTTGACAGTGATTTCGCAGAAACAGAAGGCTGCTCTGAGGGAAGCCTACAAGAACAAGAAGTACTTGCCACTTGATCTGCGTCCAAAAAAAACCAGGGCCATCCGCAGACGTCTCACCAAGCATCAGGTAAATTTTAATGCTCTCATGACCCCTTCGCTTGTCACGTCTACCTTTGGTAGTTTATGCAAGATGGCAGGAATTAGAAATGCCTTGCTATGTTTTGTTATTTTAGTACTCCCTCCGTGCCATTGTGTTTGTCCATTTTTTTCTCTTTTGAGTTTTGATATTCCAAATGATTTGTCCATTTTAACGTCAAGGAAAGAAATTCTATTTGTATTTCCACTTTGCCCTTCTCTCATGAACTGAAATGACAAGTCCAAAGTGAAGTGAAGGCAGTTAAGGAAATTGTAATGCAATGATTTTTTGTTTCCGTAACAAGTGGGATTCCCAAAACTGGACAAAAAATGCGGAGGACAATATTAGTTCAATATTTTGAAACACAATGAAGAGAAATGCCAACTTTGGAACAGGACTACTTTTGAATATCTATTTGCTTGTTCAAGTTGTTAGAGCCCAGGCTTCACGTGCATTGGGTGTAGAATGTTTTCCCTAAATTTGTCCTTTCACTTTGTTTTCTCAGTTATCATTGAAGACTGAAAGAGAGAAGAAGAAGGAGATGTACTATCCCATGAGGAAGTATGCTATTAAAGTGTAGGGTTGAGCTATTGTGGAGTAGATTTCCGTTGTCAGGCATCTTGAAATCTTGTTTCAGTGGTTAATTATCAATTTTTGTAATGTTTTATGTCATTATTGTGGAAGAGTTTTAATTGTTTTAAAGCAGACTTGGCCTTATCTTCTGAGGGTGCAGTGTTTGATATAAAGACTTATTTTTGCAAGGGTTTTCATTGAAGTTTGATGTATAATGCTTAACAAATTGTCTGTGGTCATTGCTTTTCTTTCAAGCTTGAACTCAGGGCCTGTACTTGTTTTGTGAACGATTACCAGAACTATACGGGAGGCTTTGTTCAAGAAAATGCGAAATCAGTTGCGTGAATTTGGGTTACGGCTACAAGGGAGAAATCGAAATGAATCTGTATCAACCAGGGTATGCAAACTCGCATACTAGAGGGTAGGAACAATTCAGGTCTTATTGTGGAAGAAGAAAGTTGCGGTGTGTTGCTCCCTCTGAGAGCTCTTGGTGAGGAGACCTTATGATAAGTTGCTAAAACAAATGCCGGTTGCTTCCTCTGTCGTTCCTGGGAAGCTCTTGGCGAGAAAACCTTGGCATAAATTGCTAAAACAGGAGGGGAAAGATCGACAAAAAACTATGGCCATTTTGAGTGGAATGTAATACCAGTGTTTGGTGTTTTTGCTTTCAATAGTAATTTTAACTATTTTTTACCCACTAAAATAATTTATTTGCAAATTTCATAGTTGGAAATTCCATGAGCTTTAATTTGTAAACCACATCACTAGACAAAGAAGGCACTACAAGGAGAAACAATCATACAGAGTTTGAATTTAGGCATTGTGTGCTATAAAATAAGTATCAGCAACAAAATTGAGATTCTATCTTTTATGAAGATACATTTGTGCCATCGTCACCAACTGTGAGTACTCAGCAACAATAATAACAGCAATAATTATGTGTTATTTTCTGGGGAGAAAAAAAAAACTCCAGAACAGCTGACCAGAACATAAAAAAAAATGTTTGGTTTGTTCTGTATCAAACATTTTCAAATGCCACAAGACCATTATAAGCACAGCGATGCATGCACTTATTTAGGATATACAACACCAGGAGGAGTTCATTTTCGTTGTTCTGACGGCCTTGCTAAGGATTGCCATCCGGCACAGACTTGGAGAACGGCTCTCAGAGAATCGGAGGCAGCTTCCATGGTCCATGTCGGATAAAATTCACTCGGATGAAACACACACTCGTTGCCAACACCACTTAATAAGAATGGTTGAGCTCCGTTAAGGAACAAGTCCCCTTCGGACCTTATCAAGCCCGACTTCGCCTCTTCCTTGTCTGCTGCCTAGAGACCATCACAGCAACCATAGTTTAACAGTCACTACAATCTAGGATTTTGTTTTCTGAAAATCATGCACATTTTACTGTGCTCAGAAAGTAATAGATACATAATTTACCTTTTCTGTGTAGTACTCGAATGTTTTCTTCTTCTGTCCTGCTTCGTAGATGTTGCAATGAGAGTATATCTGATAGGGACAAAAGCACGAGGCAAAATGCGAATCAAGATAACCTCCCATCATTAGTAACACAGCTTTAGTCAACGTAACATGGACACGGGTATGAGGATTTCGTAATCTTACGAGTAATCGGACGTGTCTACGTGGAGACATCATAAAAACGTAAACTGTTATTGTATATTTTGACACAAATGCTATTACTTTTTGGAAATGTACTTGAAATTAATGATTTTGTTTTTTGTGTTGGGGAGGGGGGTGGTTTTGGGTTTGATAAGATTCTATCAACCATGCATATAAAAGGCGAGAACTTTCAGCTGGGTCAAATTGGTAATCTTTCTTCAAACACTGCTAAAACTCAAAGGATCAAGAAGTGTCTAATTTAGTCGTGGGTGTCAATGTGTCGGACACATCCCATACTGTGACCCTTGCTGTCTCTCGTGGATGAATGGTTCCATGTAACAATGTCCTATATGATCAAGAGCGCAAGCACCATTTACCTGCGATTCCACACTAGCACAAACAGCATATATGCCCCAGTTTCTGGTGTAATTGTTGTACAGATGGACTTTACCAAATCTAAGCCGAGGGTGCCTTTGTCGTGTCCCATCGAAGAAACAATGGTGAATGGTCACTCTAATGCATCTGTCACCAACATGCGAGGGGTCTGCTCCAATAAGCATTGTTTTGTCATGTTTTGCAAAGTGACACCTAGTGGGGAAAAGTAAGAAACATGCATCAGAACACAGGAGCTAGCCATTGAATCCAATTATATCATGGAATGAGGTAAAATCAGCCCCACCTAGAAACAGTAATATCCGTGCTTTGTCTTGTGATATCGATTAGTCCATCATCATAATCACGAAGGCTGCAACGGTCAATCCATATGTGCCTAGAGTTTGGTTTTATTTGGATGCCATCAACATCATGTCCTCTACCACCTTCAAACTCAAGGTTGCATATGATGATTTGTTCGCATTCCTTCAACCTTAAGCCTTTACCTGTGAGTTTTATCCGCTGGCCGCGGCCATCGATTGTCTTGTAAGATGACACATTCAAGTAAGATGAGAGGTTAATGGTGCCTGAAATTTCAAAAACAATCCAAAGCGGTTCTTTTTTGCGGCAACCATCTCGAAGTGATCCTGGTCCATCATCTGCAAAGAGAACAAGTTCTCATAGCATGTTAAATAACACAATGACATGATGAACACTTTCCTAAATCCACTAAACAACTTTATAGGTAACATAGTCTAGAGCCGATTCTTGTAACATCGGTAACATCAAACAATCTTCTTATTCCCCAATTACCTTAAACAAACACACACACACACACACACACACACACACACACACACAGTCCTGTGTTGAAAAGGGAAAAATGAGTTGTTGGTGAGAATAATTATTGGTGATATGGCTATGCTTATTTCTAGGGGACAGATAGAACACCCACGAAAAAGAGTAAAAATATGAATAAAGATGTAGAAGTTGCCCATTCAAATCTTCAATAAAATGGCAACAAAAAGTTTAACAAGGTGTTGTTTAGTGAAGATTCGCAGGTATATAAGCCAAACTTTACACATCGTCATTAAATAAAATCCATGAAGTTGGTTCTGTTATAATTAATAATCACTACATCTTTGTTGACATATTGAAGGAACATTCAACTGCAGCAAGCTCTACCTTTTCTTGTTCAAGAAAAACTCAACACTTGCAGCTTGCCAATTGCTTGGAAAAATGCCTTGCGAGTTCAAAGTCCATGCAAAATTTTACAAAATCCCAATGAAGACATTAACGAGCAGATATCCATATTTTGTCACGGTCCTCAGCTAAGAATTACATCACTTCTTTATCTTTCAGTTTTAATGGAAGTCAACTTCATTTTGGTATCTGGGGTGTAGAAAATCATGATCTTAATGTGATACTTCATTCACTATGACATCCACTTGCACTTTCTGGGTAAGATTATGATTACAAAAGCATAAATGACATAATTCAAAGGGTGTATCATAGCAGATCAAAGGACCCATAAGAGGCTAATGTCAACAATGAAAATCAACACTCTAGCCTGCTCCCTTCACCTACCAATAACAACAACATAAGAGCATATCACCAACAAGAGCAAGAGGTTATGTTATTTTGTTTCTTTCTAAATTAGAGATCCACTCACTTTTCCAAGTCAATCTATCAATTTCTAATACGCACACACAAATGCAGCGTATATTATCACTCTTATTCTATATGTACGTATCTAATTGAGTCGCATAATCAGGAAAATACACATTTGACATTCAACAAATGCCTCATATATTTTCATCAATCGAGAAACAGGAAAAGAAGAGAGAACCGGCCAAGGTGGTGACGGAATACAGCGGTCCTTGGAGGCCGCCGACGGCGAAGCGGCCGAAACCTTCGGCGCGGCCGGCCAATGCTCTCAGGCTGGAATCCACGTCAGCGTAGGGCAAGGACGCCATCAGGTGAATTTGTCCAGCTCAAGGGAGACAATTTTGGCTTCAATTTGGTATCCGATACCAGGGCCGGGAAATAGGGCGCTCTCGCCGGCCGATATACATATTGTAAAGTAACTATCGGAAACGACAATATATGTTTTTACTAATAGTGTAGTGAGAAGAATTGTTGGACCGACCCGACGAATAAATGATGGGCTGAAAGTTGGGTCAGGGCCATGTTGTATTTGGGCTAGCTGTGTCAACAACGTGGATTGTCGCCACGTCGTTGTACTAACCAATGGATGACGCCCGACTAGAGATTAGGGGCTCGGTGCATGGACTATCGTCATGTCGAGCAGTCGACTTGTCGCTCAATCAATTGGTTAGAATCTTTTGGTATTGGAGGGGCACCTGAATAGAAAAATCTAAAATTCTGATAATGTTCTTGTTTCAAAAATTATCACGCTACAAGAAAATGACGAGATTTGACAATGCACAAGTTGGACAAGAATTTAATGTTATTCACTTACTAAATTAAGAGACTCGATACTTTATAAATAAGAGATCACGAGACAAAATCAAGTACTCTATCAATTACAAGTACTATTACTATTGTATTTTTATCTTCCACACACTCTAACTTAAGCGTTGAAATGTCTTTCGGCTAGCAGCGGTCAATTGGCACTAATTAATTATTTCATACACAGACTACATGAGCAACTCGAATTTAGGAGAAAAATTAAATCAAATTGATGAATCTTCACAACTCCACAAAAAAATGTCTTTTAAAAATAAATAGTTCTTATGATTTATAGAATGAAGCAACAAAGAAATCCTCCATCATAAGATTATAACTATAGTGCCTAGAATGGATAAACCCAACACACACACACACAATCACAATCACAAAAACATGCAAAAATTTACGTGAGTTTCCAAAATTAATCGGGTATGTCCATAAGAGCAACGAATACTATTCGGGAGGGTTTTACAATCTCTCAATCTTCTAATCTATTTGATGATAATCTTGTTCACTCTACATTTTTTTTTCAGAATACAATAAATTTATATGAAGGAGAGGACAGAGTCAGACAAAGTTTTACTGTTCATTTGCATGCCTCCTTCAAGCCAAACATGCTCTGTATTTAATTTGTAAGCATACTTGAGATTGAGATTTTGGCATGATGAACAGGTCTTCCAAAAGTTCAAGATGGTTGCTGAGAATTTGGGAGAGTTGTAGTGTATTTTCCTGTAGTGTGCGTGTACTATGGATAAAACGATATAATTTTGTCCGTTTTATACTCAAAACTACATCGTTTTAACTTATTAGATGAATTATTATCAAAATGTATAGGGATCAAAACGATATAGTTTCGAAGACAAAACAGATAAAACTATGTCGTTTTGTCTGCACTATACGCGCAGTACAACAAAGTGCATTACAGCCTTTCTGAATCTGACTAGTGAACAAATTTGATTTTACACGCATTAAATTAATTATTTATAAATAAATAATTTAAATCAATATAATAATATTTCAAAATACATCATCGAACAACACTATAACTTGCGCACAACAGGACCCCAACTCCACAAACCACGTTAGTATGTTTCAAATTCAGTCCAGTACAAAGTTTGCCGACATTTAGCTTCAACTACTAGTAAATGACTTTCAATTTTCCAACCACCAATTCATCAATTCAAACTATACCCTTTTTTCCACTCCATGTGCATACCTGTTACACTTTAGACTCCAGTAGACGGTGAAATTAATTCTTCATAGATTAATCGAGATGTGCGTAAATTAGCTCGAGCACTAGCAGATGGGCTTATTTAAAATCAGAATTTTGTCATGTATGGACTGGTTTCATAAGAGTTGATAGCACATGAAATGTTTCGAATATAAGAAATAAAAGGGAATACACCTCTAATTCTCAAATCTTGACCACCAAACTAACCACATAGAGTTTATAATCTAGGATTAATGTTTTATCAATTACCGTAATACAACTATCTAAGGAGGTGTTTGGGAGCCTAATTTTTAGCTTTTTATTTTTTACTTTTTGACTTTTTAACTTTTTAGATTATGGCCAAAATGAGTTTTAAATTTGGAAGTAGTGTTTGGGAGAAATGTGCAGAATGCATTTTG
>JABCMJ010049404.1:0-14620 GCA_014822125.1 Arbutus unedo | reverse complement strand
AAAAAAAAAAAAAACTCAGCTTTACAATTCTAACTGGGAATGTAGGATTCCAAATTAGAAAAAGAAGAAGAAGAAGAAAAAGGGTTGTTCTAATTACTTGTCCAGGAGAAGGTTCATGCCCATTCCAAAACACATATGTCTGTATCACATCCAATCCCCCATCTTTGGCCTTTTGGATAAGATCAGGCCACATCTACAACCAACCCAAGATCATATTAACGGAAAATTCGCCAAAAATCAACTACAATTCATTGCAAACTCAAATAAAAAATTTTAAAAAAAATCGAAAAAACTGGTACGCATTAAGCTCAAAGGCCGAAAACTCTGCAGAAACAGATATACAGGGTGCATATATATAGGCATAAGGATGTGACGTGTGTGTGGGTGAAAGGCATTGGGAATTGTACCTCTGGGGTGCTTCTTGGGTAGTGAATGGATCCAGAAAAAAGAATTTTTCTTTGGCCGTGGATGATGAAGGCCTTGTCGTCATAAGAAACAGAGGCTGCTACTGAAGAAGTACAAACCCACAACAATAAGGCCACAAGCTGTAAACTTTTGATTCTCGACATGTTGTTGCACATTGAACCCGTGACCCTTCTCTCTCCTCGTTTTTCCTTGTCTTTGTTCTTCACTTTTATTCTATGTTTTTCTCTGTAGAAAAATGAGAAGCCGCAGAGAAAGAGAGAGAGAATGACACGGTTCTGCCTTATAAGGTACAAGTACAATATATAGGTGTATAGAGAGAGAGAGAGAGAGAGAGGGAGTTGCAGAGTTAAGTATTGGGGTGGGATGGTTGAGGTTTTTCTTTTTGGTTGTGAATGCGGGGTAGGAGAAAGGGGAATGGCAAGCTCAACTGCTTTTAAAGATTTAGGGGAAGTGGCCCCCACTAGCCCTTAGAAAAAGGGCTCACCGTCTCCGGAACGGTTCGGCCTATTAAAGGGATCTGGGGACCGCTCCTGAGGGGTGCTACGGTGCCGTTTCAAGGCACGCGCAAAACCCCATCACTGACCGTTGCGCTGTGTTTGGAAAAGAAGTTTGACTTAAGGAACAAATGAATGGAACAAGGTCGGAAATCGGAACCGACGGAATTCACGGGGTGCACAGTGCACAACCTTAATACATTATTAATTTTTATGAATTATTAATTGGTCATAAAAAATAAATAAAATAAGTAAAATTAAAAATTTGGAAAAGACAAATATAACTCAACTCTAATTTTTTAAAAGTTTTTCATCATAATTTTTAATTTATCTGATTCATCTCGTAAAGAAAAATAAAAATAAAAATTTAATACAAAACTAACGAAAACAAATTTTTATAAATAAAGACAAAAAATAATTAAAAACACAAATTTTGTTAATTTTTTTTTGATTATTGGCTTGTACTAAAGAGAGCAATCAAAAAAAAAAAAAAACAAAGAACCCATCCTAAAAAAAAGATACGTTGGTTGGAGCATTTAGAGAAAAAAAGAGATTGCACCGGCCAATTCTCTCCAAAAAAAATTTAAAAGACAAATATAATCAAAATCTGAACTTTTAATAGCGTATCTAATTCTTCTCATCAAGATAAATAAAAATCTAACGAAAAACTAACAATGCAATTTTTTTATAAATAGAAACGAGCAAATTAAAATAAGAAAATAGGCACAAGTTTTTATAAATAAATACGATATTAATTTAAAATAAAATTACGCTTTTGCATCAAATCTTTATTTTGAAAATTAGTTCAGGACTTAGATAAGTGAAAAAAATATGCCAAAATTGAAAAAAATAAAAAGACAAAAGTAATCTAAATTTAAACTTTTTTAAGATTGTGATCATAAATTTTAATGTATTTGATTTCTCTTGTCGTGACAAACACAAACTTGACGCGAAACTAGCCAAAGCAAAATTCAATTACTAGAGATAAAAATAAAAATAAATATAAAATTTAAGCTTTTGTATTAATCTTTATAAATTGTTAGTTCGTATTAAGACGAGCAATCTTATAAGTAAAAAAATGAACAAAACATAAAAAGAAATTTGAAAAACAATTAGCCGCGTTTGATTGTCACAAACTGAAAGTAAAAGGGCTAGAGCGTGATTTTGGTGAAATGAGTGGTTATAAGTGTAATTAACCTTTCAATTTCCGTCCTTCACATTTGTTTGGAGAAAACAATAACAGGTCCTAAGTGATGTTTGGGTGTTCATTAGGAGTCTTAGCTTGGAGGACTTTGTTTCTCACAAGGGAAAACATGTCCTCCAAACAAGTAACAAGGGTATTTAAGGTACTTAAACGTGTCTTGTAATAAATTACTATTACTATGATATTCACCCACATCTAAGTCAAGAGTGGTGATACTCCTTAATATATGTGAAGTATTTCATTAATACAATATTTATGTTTATTTAATATATCTGACTAATGTTTTCTCTAAAAACTGCTACAGTAATTGAGGTGGAAAAGATAACCTCTTCCCCCCCCCCCCTCTCTCTCTCTCTCTCTCTCTCTCTCTCTCTCTCTCTCGGAAACATGTTGTGTATTATGCATAACAATGTGTCAAAATAATGTTATTTTAGAGACAAAAAATTATTCGAGCACTGTCCAACTATTCAACCCCATTATTTTTGGTGTCAAAACAATATCATTTTGATGTACCACACACTTACTGTACATACTGCACAACAGATGTGTATATATATATATATATATATATATATAATTTTCACATCGTTTGGCGGATATGTATGACTTTTACATTGTTTGATACATCACACGTTTACTGTGCACACTGCACAAACAAGCCTCCCATATGTATATGTGTGAGTTTCACATTGTTTGGTGAATACAAACAATATATTATTATTATTATATATAATAGATCATGATTATATCTTGCACATGACTTTTTAAAGTAGTAGGGACACTAAAATTTTATAGCTAAGTGTGCTCGTTCTGTAACAATACGGGGATGAATGGCCTATTGAAAAGTTCGTAAAATTTTAGTGGCCAAATCAGATAATATTGTACAAAATATGAGCGGATTGTTACAATCACCATTTTCGAATTATCCGAGTCAATTTACGCACATCTCAATTAGCTTTTGCGGAATAATCTCATTGCTCACAAGTGAGAGCCAAATTAAAGCCTCGTAGAACTCTATATAAGAAAATTATTGTGATTAAATAAAATATTAAACGTTAATTAAACAAAATCATGGATACTCAGAACTCCCGGGAAAATTTGTAAGAACAATTCTAAGAGCACGGATGTTCTGTGCACATTCGGATATAAGTATGTTCGGAATTATTAAATATATGTAAGACTCACATAATTACGAAAAACTTTACATGAATTTAACGATTCTGAATATATATGTATCTGAATGCACACAAAACATATGTGTCATAACTTTTGTTTGGTAAGGGAAGCGAGATGAGACTTAGAGAGAGAAGCAACCACGTGGGATTATTTTCACGAATGCAAGGCGTAAAAGAAATGGAGGACATGGCTGCTGGTGCCTTCCACGCAAATGGCAAACATTTCACATTTTGAACTCTTCTAAGTTAACACTCCATGCTATAATCCATATGCTTTTGGATTTAGTATCCAATTAACTAATATTCTTATGAACTATTTTCATTTATTTATTTGGTCGAAATCTTCCAATATGAGCAATATCATCGTACCGCATTAAGCAAGACATTCTATTCTCAGAACGATCGTCAAAAATTATATTGTGTAGTTAAATTAATGGGGTTACTTCGGCCCTAAGAGATATTGTATGTACGTACACGGCCTTCTATCAATATGACACCATAGCTAGGCAATAGTGGTGCTAGCTGTGAGACCGGATGCTCGGGAGAGAGTCTTGGTGGGAAGTCCATTAATTGCATTTTATTGACCAAAACAAGTAATATTGTGAAGGCGAGAGCGCATTGTTATAATTACTATTTTCTAATTATGCTTATGACTATGAATATTTAATTTTGTGAATTTGTTGAAATTAAAGAAATCAATGGCAGAAATTCACCCCGATTAGGGGTGTAAGAGAATCCGAAAAAATCGAACCAATAAAAAAATCGGTTTGGTCACTCCGGAAAATTGTCCAGTCAATTTTGATTTCGTGGAATTTATTTTTTTATTTATCAATTCGGTTTTGATTATTGTATTTTTCTACGAACTCCGATCGAACCAAATCGTGGTTGTATAATGGGCCAAAAATTATGCCCTAAGTCCTAACTAAACATTTTTAATGGTCCCAAAATATGTCCCACTAAATATTTTTAATAGGCCTAAAATATCATTAATGGGCTAAAAAAACCAAGTCATCTTTTTAAGATACGTGGCCCAAAAAATCTAGAAAATCTAAAAAATCAAAAAATCGACCTAAATCGTTTTTGATTTTTTCAGAAAATCGTTTTTTTGAAATATTATTCCGAACCGATCAATTTCAGACCGCATCGTTGAAAAATTGACAGAAACAAAACCAATTTCACTCCTAACCCAGAGTGTGACACGACAAAAAATAATAGTAAGGTATAGAATTTTAGTTTCCATTTGTTATTGTTGAAGCTAATAAGCTTTTGGATAAAACCCTGCTATTTTGATGTATATGAATGCAATATTCTCTTGATTTTTAAATATTTTATTGAATTTAGCCAGCTGTCAAATGGTGTATAATTACATTGCATCACTTACTACCAAATCCTTTTTATATATATTTAATCTTGATATTTTACAAGAATTAATTTACGAGAAAACTTTACTCCATGCACCCTCCCCTTTAGAAGATTTTAAGATTTTACTTGATTTAGCCAACTATCAAAAAGTATCTAATTATATTTCAACAGTTATCACAAAATTCTTTTTCAATATATTTAATCTCGATATAATCTTGACATTTACAAGAATTAATTTATATGAAACTTTACTACCATGCACCGTCCCCTTCATGGACAGAGTTATGCAGGTGGTGTCATGGCGCTCAAATTTTGCATAATTTCATTAAAATTCTACGAACAGATGTTTTCTTTCGCAAAATTTCAGCAGAGCTTATGCAATTGGGGCGCATTCACAATTTTATAACTCATCTTAAGACTTTAACCCAAATAATTTTTATGGTGTTTTGCGTGTCATATCCGCGTTGTTTCAAAAGAAAAAATATGCAATATCCCTTGTTTTTAGTAGTCCTATGCAATAGAATTAAGTGTTCAACAATTAATTGGATTTATTGTCTACAATATTATACCTCAAATAAAACAGCAATTTGGGTAAATTATAAAGGGACCAACATAGGTAAATTGAGCTAATTAAAATGCAATAACAACATTTCATTGGTCATTTTTTCATATTTCTAGGGATCAAATGAATTACTATTATTTTTCTTATTTACAAATTTATGTTTCTGATTTAACATTTCCACTCGAGGCTGAACTTCGAAAAGATGAGCACTCAAATTTTAATTTTTTATTAATATATGAAATTTTTTGTCAAATTACAACACCACAAAAATAAAATTCTAGCTTCATCTCTGCTCCCGTTTATACTTTTCACACTTTCTTTTTATCATTGCATCTGCATTCTTCTTCTTTTTTCTCTCGTCCCTATGTGTTATTAGAATGTTATGTAGTGCCTACTTCTACTTAATACTATACCCTAGTGGAGTGCTACCGTCTCAGAATTTTTTTTTCGAAAACATTCTCCAATTCAAAATCAAGGGTTAGAATTCATTTTAATTTGAAAATGTACACACTAAAACAAATCTAGTTTATTCATTCTGAATTATGAAAAAATTTATGTGACAGAAAACTTTTTCCTGTACGCTCTCATAGGGAAAGTGTCTTACTTTTTTTTTTTTACGGAGCATTCAGAGATAGATTAAGAGATAAGGGGCTTTATTGTAGTAGAAGCTTTGCTTAGGTTTCTAAAGTGATTATCAAAGGTTCTAATTCTTGCTTATCTCAAAGAAATGGAATAAAACACCCTACTTTATCCATCACTTATAACCTAGACGTCATCATCAACTTTAGTGCCCCATTTGCCCTATAATAATTTTTAGTTTTTTTGGTTTATTTGAAATCAAAATTTGCTGATCATTTGGATTACTTTATTTGAAAATAAACATATTTTATTTGAATGTGAAAAAATAAAATTGCCCCTATAAAAAGCTGGATGGATTAGAGTTTGAGTGACCTTCAAAGGGAAATTTATTTATTTTCTGGATTTTTCAGTATTAATATCACTTTTTTTGGGGCCATTTTTCGTTGTTATTATATTTGTGCTAATTTTTTTAGATCAGTCATTTTTTTTTACGATAAAAATTTAAAAAGTAAAAAAAAAAAGTTGAGCCTCAAAAAATACATTAAAAAGGAAAAAGTTTGAAAATACAGTTCTTCACTCTCTCTTTTTAATTTTAGTTAATAATTTCATACTTTTTTGATTTCTCTCGTTGAAACAAAAGAAAAAATGAAAACAATTAACAAAAATCACAAAATATCAAATAATACAGTCAATCTTTAAAATAAAAATCTAAATTCAACCTTTATTGGCCCCATCTGCCCATCTTTAGGCATGTTCTACTATTAACTCTCCACAAAAGCTACATGACAGCTTTCATCAACACGTGATTTACATCCGTTTATATTCTGCCTATATATTTGAAATTTTGATTTTTTTTTATTTTTGATTTTTCTTTTAAAGATTAAGTAGATGGAATTCATGTGTCATGTAGATAGGATATGAGCATGTGTAAGTCAAAGGGTGTGTATATAACATTACTTCTTTTTTTTTTCTCTATAGCTTTTTCATCAATGTTCTTAATTAATCACCACATTAATTAATAACACTTAACACGAGCCGAGCTAAACCGAATACTGTCTTGATCATATTTATCTCGAAAAAAATTGAACGGAGACGTTCAAATTTTATAAATTTATCTCGAACTAGCTTAAGTTGATTATTGTTTAAGCACTAGAAGCATAATTTTCATATCGTCCAAATAATTAAAAAGACATAAAGGGGCCGGAATACAAGAGCATGGTTAATTATCTTCCAAAAATCGTTCTAAACCTGACTGGTATGAGTAAATTTCATTACTTTTTCATTTTTGACTAACTTTCAACCACCATTAGCAGACCATGAAAAAATTGTTTCCTAAATTCATTACTTTTTAATTTGGTTTTATTTGTACAAGTATATTACCCTTAGTAGGATCCACAATTGTGGACTTTTTGTCCCTCCTGATAAAAGGAATTAGGACCAAATGTGCACAGGCCATGTGGACTCGAGATACTATAGTGAGATAAATCACTATAAGGATGTAGTCCTAAAAACGATGATTAATTACTATTAGCAGATCTGGGATACTTATTTTTTTATTTTTACCTCCCTACAAGGCTATGTGGATCCGGGATACTGTAGTGAGGTAAATCACTAGAAGAGCGTAGTCCTAAAAAACATTATCGTTTTGAGTTAAAAGTGAAACTGTTGCAGTTATTTAAAACGATGTCGTTTCGCTCATATTCTCCATTCTAATATGTGAACCCTAATTTTTTTTTTTTTTTCCAAATTCCTATATTCTCTCTCTCTCTCTCTCTCTCTCTCTCTCTCTCTCCATCAGAGGATTAGGGAATGCCTAGCCCCAGTTGTTCATCTAACAACAGCAATGAATTTCTTCAGATCCATTCTGTCAGAGGACTCCGATCTTCTAGTACCGGAAAACCCCAAAATGTCCGCATTCGAATCCCCCACAAACCCACCTGAAGAACGATGACCACTCAAATCGGAGCTCTCCTAATTTGACAGCTGGTGGCGGTGGTGATGATGGGCGGAGGTCGAATCAAGACCTTCACGGCCCGATCAGAGTTGGTCATCGAGACCTACCGAGAAAGAGAGAGAGAGTGTGTAGAAATTTGGGGGGAAAACTTAGGATTCACAAGTTGTGCATGGAGAAGATGAGCTCAACGAAGTCATTTTGGGTAACTGTAAAGATTTCGCTTTTGGCTCAAAACGGAGTCGTTTTGGTTTAAATGTTAGGATCTTAATTTTAGTCCAAAAACGACGTTGTTTATGGGGACTACACTCTTTTAGTGATTTCCCTTATTACAGTATCCCGAGTTCCAGATGTTGATTGATTGAATTTATGGCACCCATTTAGTATTAAACTCGGTGATTTTACTGTGCATAATGCACAACAGAATACGTTGCGCTTTAAATATCCTCTAAAAACTATCAAAAATGCTGTGCATTATTTGAGCATTTATTTTGACAATTTTTAGAACGTCAAAAAAAATATCGTTTTGATGTGCATAGCACACCCAACAAGAGGTTCCCCTTGCCCTTTAGTACCCAAATTATCATATTTATTACAAGCACTGCTCCAATATCCTGATTTATTACAAGCCGATTAAACTTTGTGAAGAAGCAAAAATGGATGATTTCGACAGTGGGTGTCATGTTTTGATTTAAAGCATTTCCCACCCCCAAGTTATTCCTTTGATTTAAAGCAAAAAAATAAAGTACTTTCGTGCATTATCTTTCCAAATTTTTTATAACAATTTAAAGAAAATAGTTGAGATTTTTAGTTTGGTGTAAAGAAATTTTAAAAATTATGAATGAAAGTATTTTATTTTTTCATCCAAAAATTATACGATTTCTCATAAATAATATTTAAAAAGAGACGGAGATAATATATAAATCTTTATTTTATGGGCCTTGTTTTATTTATTATTAGGCTCGTGGGCTATTATTAGGGCTTCGAAAACCATAGGTTGATCTTGTCCTAAATCAGTTTGTTTATTATCCACATTTAATGGGGACTAAATCACAGTAAAATCGTAATCAACGGTTCTTAATTACCTAGATTCAAAACTTAACCATTCGTACCGTATGATTTTTGCCGGTCCAAATTGATATTCACCGTTCCCGGTGTTAATAAAAATAAAAATAAAAATAAGCCCAACGTAAGCCCAAAAAATAAAAAGAAAAAGAAAAAGGAGAAAAAGATAAAAATAATTTATACTCGTGTGTTGCTTGTGCCGTGTCGTGCCCATAAACATTTGAGGTTTTTTGTACCTTTCAATATAAGCCCAACGTATCTTAATTGTGTTCTCCAAGCCTTTGGATGGTGTGAAATCTTGTCTAGGTCAAACTCTGATCATTTGTCAGTCAGTTAATGCTTATCGACCGATGTTAGTCAAGAAACACTCTAATTCTTAAATCAGTCACAGAGTATATACAATACTTTTTACTTGAAGTCACATTTTATGCACAGACAAAACTTGGGCTCTAAGCTAATTTGTTCGGAGCACATTCTCAGATAACGTAAAAAATAATTATCTCTGTCCAAATATCATGCAAGACGCATGAAGCTCAAGTTATAATGCCACGAGTCATGGTCGAACCATTTGGACGTCATGTGAAAACAGATCTAGACCACGTGCTCCGGCTTTGCCTATTGGTCCTGACTCGATCCGGTCCACACAAAACACATTCATAAATTGGATTGATTGTGCAAAGTCTCGTGTGCCATATTTGACTTTGGTTTGCCCATGAGAATATTGAACTATTGGACTTGATCGCTGCTCCAGTCCAAAATTAATATTAACCCAACCCACTACAAATAACTTAGTCGAGCTCAATTAGGCATACAGTAGAGTCCACAAAAATGATCTACTGCTCAATTTTTAGGACTTTTATGTAAGAGTATAAAGGACTCAATTGAAGATAAACCAACACCATTTTTTTTTAGTTTGATAAGGATTTTGGTTCATAAGATACACGGGTCACCTATTGCAGAAAATAAGATCGATTTTTCGAAAAAGGTATCACATAAACAACTTCACTTTTATATTATTTTCGAGACACGACCTTAATTCGCGACATGACTTTTATTACCGTACCATAAGTTTTGTTATGCATTTCTCAGGATATTTTAATTGGTTTATCGATACAACATAAAAATAATTCAAATCATTGTGATTACTCTTTTAGTTTTTTTTTTTTCTTACTTAATTTTCTCCATCATCAAATTCAATATTCACTATGCACCCTTCCGCAGTATGGTCTTCTGATATATTTTATCGGTAATTTATCTAATGGGCTCAAAATAAAACTGATAAGCCCAATAACATCTCAGGCCCTATCTTAACATGTGTGGCTTGGCCCACACTCAAAGGGAGGATGAGCCCGTTTGACCTTCAAGTGTTTACATTGCTTTTAAAAATATTGTGGATCAATTTTAAGAAATTTTAAAATTCTATAACTTCATCCCCCTAATATTTTTTTTTTTAAATTTTGTAACACTTGCATATTAAATAATTTTTTAAATTTTTTATTTAAATTTGTACGAGTATGTAGAAATCTAAAACTAGGTTCTTTATGTTACCTTTTTGAAATCGCAATAAATACACAAAATTGTATGTATTTATAGTTATAAACAATCATAATTTTTGAATTGCATGGGTTGGTAAAAAATTATCTACGATAATGTTCCATAATATTATTTTTTTTAGTTTGAATTGACAGAAATTAACGCATATTATATGTTTGGATTGGGATATAATATTGTGATTAAGTGTTTATTTGGTATCAAAGTTCTAAATAGATTATTTCTTAGTTGAAGTGTCCATAATCCTCAACAGTTGGACTAAATTATTAATTGTCCCCAAAAGCTTCGAAACCTCTCAGAATTAACTCTTTTGGAGCTAGTCTATACAGGACAAAATACTTTGCTTTTAATTGCGGCTCCTGCAAGTCGGTGGTGAAATTAGTCTCCGATGACTAGTCGACATTAGGCTGGAAGTAATTTCAAAACCCATCGGATATCTCAGTTATAAAAAAAGAAAAGAAAAAAGAAGATAAACTTCAACTCAACCCAATGGTGGCTATTTTGGCAAGTTGTGAAATTACCTAAATAGCCTTATAACATCAGAACGTTTTAGGACAATAGGGGCAAATGGTCTTTTGCATTATAATATTTCTTTCCAAAATCAAGAAGAGATAAGTATTAATTGGCGATCAACACCCTTCTTAAATTATTTATTCCAAATCTGATAAACTAAATTATTTTTTAAAAGGAACTTCATAATCTAATAATTCATTAATACAGTCAGACTAAATAGACCCTAACACTGTTTCAATGAGAATCGTAAAATTATTCTCTACACTCTTGTTATTTAAGGATGATTACACTTACATGCTAGGTCACTTGAGATGCATGCTCTGAAATGAGATGTGGATCCCACATGAACAATGATACGTGCACAGATGAATATGTACATATTCGGACATAGATGTGTTTAAAACTATACAATATGCATATGAATGTTTTATTATTTTATAGAACTAATATTCATCGAACGATTTTAAACATTTTTATATTTTCTCTCATCCCAGATAGCTGCCCATGAAGTTGACTGCCTGTTTCTGGAGAGAGAGAGAGAGAGAGAGAAGATTGGCATGGAGAGAACTGTCATATGGTCCACTGGGAAATGGTCCCAAGGAATTTGAAGCAGCAATATGAAAACTACCTATGCTTGGACTCACCCTATATAAACTGACAGAAAACCAGAATGATATATATATATTTCAGACTGCCTGTATCTATGTCTGTACCTACAGACAGGAGTGATCCTTGAGCTGCATACGTAGCTCAACTCCTTATCTGAAAAATAAAAAATAAAAAATAAAAAATAATATTATTTTCTTCTCCCCACCCTGAAGAAGATATTTATGTATCTCCAAATTATTGGTTCCATTTGACTTCTGTCTCTCTCTCTCACACACACACATATAATATTATAAATTGTGAGATTGCCAGATTCATAGTCTAAATATTTGACTCGTCTTTTTGGATTTAAATAACACTTATTGCCTGAGCAAGAAACAACTCGAGTGTTACTCGGTCAATCGATACCTCTCAGAAGATACTCCGATGTTTACGTCTGGACACAAATAAAAAACACAAAAGTATTTTGTACTTGTATTGATTGTGTATGTTTTAGGTCATGTATCCTCTTTTATATGGATGATCATTTGTCTCATAAATCGTCAATGAATCCATCCACGATCCTTTCTGAAATAATCGTGAAATCCTTTCATAATTTTTGATTTCCCAAATGAGGTTCCTTACATAACTTTCGAGTTTCCCTCATGAAATTCTTCTATAAAATCCAGATTAATTCTCTTCATATGCTTTGGCATTCCTTTCACGACAGGCCAACGTATCCTGGCATCTAGCCTTGGGATTATGCGTGTAGGCTGACTAGCACTCGGTACGTTTGGACATATGCCCAGTCCAACCCGTCAAAATCCAACTGTCGAGTAGAATGAGCACAATTGATATATATATTTCAGCCCACTACATACACCCATGATCTTTAAATTAAGAGCTTTCATCTCTGTTTAAGAAATCATGTTAATGTGTTACACAAACAAAATTCTAATTATGTACAAAACATGTACACTATTGTTTTTTTATGGTCCTTTGATCATTTCAGATGCATGAACCGTGGCACTCTCCAGCTCTCTCTCTCTCTCCCTCTCTCCTTGTCTGGTCTTCATGAGAATAAATTACATGGGGAAAAGAAAGTGTAAACCATAGTCCTCCTCATTGGAGTAAAGAAAAAAAATAGTACAGATAGAGGAGGTAGTGGTCCTGAGATAAAAACAGATGCCCCCCTTCAGCGACAAAGGAAAGGACAGAACCTTGTAAGAAATCGATCCAACGGGCAAATCAATTCAATCATTGATCATGGACGTCAAACGTTGCTGGAGATTATTACCATGATAATTACTACGTACCATGGTAACTTTTGTGTGTGTATATATATACATATATATAAAGTCTTCTTTTAATAAGGGATCTCTTATTTTGATACAGTGTGGATCTCCTATTTTCTGACCAAATTTTGATGATCTGAACTGTTCAATGTGTTTAAAACATATTTTTAAGGGTATTTACAAAAAATTGGCTCAAAACAATATCGAGAAGAGCTTGATCTAAATAATTTTTTGTAAATGCTGACATGAATAGTTTTATGAAAAATTGAATGGATCAAGCATTTCCGGATATTATTTTGAGTTGATTTCTTGCGGGTACCCTTAAAAACATATTTTAAACACATTGAACGGTTCGGATCATCATAATTTGATCAAGAAATAGGAGGTCCGCACCGTAACAAAATAAGAGATCCCTTATTAGAAGCTCAATATATATATATATATATATATATATATATATCATTCTAGCTAGACTTAATTTTACGGTTATATTGCCATACCTCGATACTCTCTTGCATGAATTTTTACCTTTGTATAGTGATCTGAGAGCTATTTAAGAATTTTCGAACAACCATTCAATCCCACAATGCGTTTACAAATTTTGGAAATAATGAATTACAGAATAAATCAAGCAAACAATAGTGCATAATGAAAAACGGAAAGAAAAATACAAGACAAAAAATATACGTGAAAAATCCCAACGCAAAGAAAAATCACGGGATCCACACACTACAAGAAATCGAATCAAAAGTACAAGTCTTCTTGCAATCTCTTTGAGATCTACGTTTTCTCTCTCTCTCTCTCTCTCTCTCTCTCTCTCTCTCTCTCTTCTTTTCTATGAAAAACTCATAACCCTAACTACATGCTAACTGCAATATAAATACGTCAGATTCTATAGCCAAAATTACAAACTCAAATCCAGAAATACTATTGAAGTTGCACCCCAACACTATGCACGAGAGTATGAAGGTGCGGAGATTCTATTTACCATTTAATATAGACCATGTAAATTATGTTAGGGGAGAAAACTTAAACATGCATGAATGTGAGGAAGGTAGAAGATTTTTTTCTCGAAATAATGAGGAAAGAGACAAGTTGGAGTTTAAACGGTCTAGTTCAATTTGATTTGGAGAAAAAAATCGGATCGAATTGAGAATTTTAGTTTAAGATTGATCAAATCAAAACCGAAACAAAATTGTAATAGTTTGTTTTGATTTAGCTTATTCAGTTTCAGTTTGGTTAGACCAAGCACAACGATTTTTTTTTTTTTTTTTTTTTGTTGAGATTTTTTGTTTATGAATAAGCATTTGGGTTATCAAGTGTCAAGCCCAATATAAAAAATACATATTACAAAAAATAAAAAAATACACATTACAAAAAAACGATCAGTTTTGTTTTCTTCTAATTAGGTTTGGTCTGGTCCGGGATAAAACCAGACTGATTTTTTTTTACTATATGAAATTAAACCGTACTTGATCGCTCAAACCAAAGAACCGAAACAAACAGTTGATTCGACTTAATTTATCGATTTTCACTTACACAGTTGCACTCCTATGAGAGAGAGAGAGAGGAAAAAAGACAAGGAAATGGAAAAGCGGTAGAGTTTGGAGGAATTAGGGGCCCTGTAGTGAGGGGCTCATTACATGAGTATAGTGAGCCTATCTAATCGTTCGTTTTGATATTAGACGATTCAGATTCAGATTAATATTTATTTATAAAAATAATTAATAAATACTTATTTGAATCTGAACCATTCGTTATCAAAATGAACGACCAGATATGTGTAGTGAGCCTCTAACAACTGGACCCATCTCCGAGTTTGGATGGCTTAGAATCGTGGGGAGGAGAGGGGGAGGCG
>JABCMJ010049373.1:0-10228 GCA_014822125.1 Arbutus unedo | reverse complement strand
GCAAAGGCATAGTTAAAATGGATAGACAGAAAGTTCAGGCCATTCTTGACTGGATTGTCCCTACCAAAGTGATAGAGTTGTGATCTTTTCTTGGTTTAGCTAACTGTTACAGGAAGTTTATCCAAGAATACTCCAAATTAGTTGCACCTTTGACAAAGTTGCTCAAGAAGGATAATCCATGGAAGTAGAGTGCAGACTGCCAAGAGGCTTTTGACAGACTCAAAGTTGCTGTGGCAAGTGAACCGGTGTTGCAGCTGACTGACTTTAAGTTGCCATTCAAAGTGCACACGGATGCTGCTGATTGTGCCATTGGAGTAGTGCTGGTTCAAGAAGGACAACTAATGGCCTTCGAAAGCAGAAAACTAAAGGATGCAGAGAGGAAGTAATCTGCTCATGAGAAGGAAATGATGGTTGTTGTTCATTGCCTTCAGATTTGGAGGGTATATCTGCTGGGTACAAAAATTTTGGTCTTGACGGATAATGTGGCTAACATTTTCTTCAAGGTGCAGAAGAAGCTGTCTACACATCAAGCTCGTTGGCAAGAGTTCCTTAAAGAGTATGATTTTGAGTGGAGGCACAAATCGGGGTGTCACAATTAAGCAGCCGATGCTCTCAGTCGAAAGGAGATACAACAATATGTTGCTTCTATTTCCAGAGTCCAATCCGGCTTATTGGACAGAATTCATGAAAGTGCTGCAAAGGATGCTGAGTATAACCGGTTGGTTCAGCATGTCACTGATGATTCTATTTGTAGATTTTGGTTGGAAGATGATCTTCTCCATGTCAAAGGAGATAGATTGTATGTCCCTATTGTTGGGAGCTTGAGGCAGGAGTTACTTAGAGAAACCCATGATCCTTAGTGGGCTGGTCATCCAGGGAGGCAGCGTATGGTTGCATTGTTGTCTCTATCTTATTTTTGGCCGAAGATGGAAGACGACGTGGAAACATATGTGAAGACCTATTTAGTGTGCCAATAGGACAAATTGGAACGCAAAAAGAAAACTGGCTTGTTACAACCTCTTCCTATTCCAGAGAATCCATGGGTATGCGTTTCTGTGGATTTTATTTTGGGTTTGCCTAAGGTGGATGGTATGTGTTCAATACTAGTTGTTGTTAATCGTTTTTCTAAGTATGCTGTTTTTATCCCTACACCACATGCTTGTACTGCTGAAGTTACTACCGAGTTGTTTTATAAGTATGTGGTAAAATATTTTTGGTTGCCCAAAGATATTGTGAGTGACAAGGACACTCAGTTCATTGGACAATTCTGGACGGTTTTGTTCAATTTGATGGGTACAGAGTTGAAATTCTCCACAGCAAACCATCCTCAGAAAGATGGACAGACAGAGCAAATCAATGGATTGTTGGAGGAGTATCTGAGACACTATGTTACTGTCAGTCAAAAGAATGTCCGTTCGAGTTGGCTATGGGCCAACAGTCCCTCACTCCTCATGAGGTGGCTAAAACAAGTACAGGAGGGAGATGTCCTGCAACTTACAGATTCACTCGTGCAAAATAGGAGTTGCTTGAGAAAGCCCAAGACAGTTTGTGAGAGGCAACGAGGCTAATGAAGAAGGATGCTAATCAAGGAAGGAGACCGCTAGATTTTCAAGTTGGGAACCAAGTTATGCTGAAACTCACTCCCCAAATTTGGAAGAAAACCAGTAGCAAGACGATGCATCGTGGTTTGATTCCAAAGTATTATGGTCCCTTCGAAGTAACGAAAAAAGTTGGGAATATTGCTTATCGGTTAAACTTGCCGAACAGGATGAAGATTCATCTTACTTTCCATGTTAGTTTTCTAAAACCTTTCCATGCAGATTTGGTAAATATGGATAGGAAACAAGCTCGGAGGGCTCCTCCGGTGATTCGAAAATAGTTTGACAGGGAGGTCAAAAGAATTTTGGATCACAAGACGAAAGGGTAGAGCAAGAATAATAGGAGAACCTTTTATTTGGTTATGAACATAGCCCAATTTCTGAGGCGTCTTGGGAAAAGGATGTGACACTGTGGCAGTTCAAGGCAAAGATTCAGGAGTATTTACAAACCCTACTAACGAGGTCGTCCGTTTCTTCTGGTGGGGGTAGTTTGTTAGCACATTGATTCTCAAGTGTGCTACGAGTGGCATGTGGGCAACCTTGCACTCGTGCCATCCTTAAGACATGACGCAGGTGAAGGCCCAAAAGATTGGGCATGGATGCTAAAGTGGCAATGGGCTTGAGGGACGAGACAATTGGGAAATGTTGGGCTAAAACAAGTGGGCTTTGGTGGAATTCGTACTTGGTCTAATTCTAGATGCGGGCAGGATTTATGGGCTTGGACAGGAGTCCCAAGGCCTTTGGTGGTAGCAGTTTTTGGTGGTTACTTGCAAACAACTTTTATTTAGTTCCAAGTATGATGTGCTAGAAGACATAGGCTTTGTCTAGCATAGCCCCTAGCAGTTAAAGTTGTCAACTGCAGCATTATGGAGATCATGGGGATTGTCCATGACCCATTTATGTGTAGCCACGTTTTCCTTGTTGTATCCTATATATGGGCAATGCTGGGGCATTTTTAGGCAATGTGTAATCTGTCTAGACACAGCTTTGGTTTCCATTGTAATTTCTTGGTGAATAAGAAGGGTTGGAAAGGTTTCCATAAATCGTCTAAGTGTCCTAGACGTTCTTTATATACTGTGTGTGTATTGGTTGACTGAGTTTGACAAATCTCAGTGCCATTGAAGGAACAAATTGAGTGCGAAAATTGACCTTGTAACAATAGGGATGATAATCGAAAATTAAACTAAAGCTAGATAAAAGGTCCCATATTTGAAAGCTAAAAGCTTGATAAGGGATGTATTTGATTTGGTGTTGGACCCCTTGCAATTGCCACTAGCTGTTGAGAATATACCCCACATTTAGCCCCCACTTTGTTGAAATACATGGATACTATCTCTACCAAAATAAATCTTAGGCTGCCTGGTGTCCCACATTCTCCAATTATTTGAGAAAAAGATGAAATATTGCTTCTCTCACCGTTACATGTCCCACTCCACAACTTGTGCTCCAATCAAACAATAATCGATTACTATATATGTAGATGCACGTGCACGTGTATACACATATTCTAGTCCTAGGAAACATATATGTACAAATCACATATAATCCCCACAATCCCATTGTCTGAGGGAAATAAGAGATTATAGATAGAAAGAGAGGTGCCGCCATCTTTCTCTCAACTCCCTAACTAACCTCAACAAATCATGGGATTGCTGCCAAAGAGGGAGAGAAAAACAAACCCACCTTTCGGCACCACCTCATTCCATACAAGCATTCCAGACGCCAAAAATCATTTCATCGGCCACCGTTTAAATCCACATGGCAGAAAATCAATAAAAATCTAGTTTAGGTACAAACACACAGAACCGCACGAAAAAATTATCAAGAAAATAATGCAAATACAAAACACGGTATAATGATTTTTACGTGATCCATCAAATGTGCTGGGTCCATCCACGACTAACTCCAGTTTACTACCTTTTGAATGAAGATAAGTATAAGATACATTGGCTACGACACAAGGTACACATATATAGCCTAGGGTTTACATTACCAATTCCCGTAATACTCATCGAAGTTTTGGGAGCACTGTCCCTTGGACCACTGCAACTTGACCAGGCAGATCGATGATAAAATATTGATAGAAAAAATACTTGAGTGTTGTACTGAATCAATAATTACAAAGTGCAAAACATGATTAAATAGAATCCGAAGGAAACCCTAATTACTTAAAATGACTAAACTAACCTTATTTAAATACTACACTAAGTGGGGTTACACATAGATTCACATCCCCCCTCAAACTCGGGGTGGCAAAGCAGAAGATATCGTAAGTTTGCCAAGGAGAAACCAAAACCAAGCAATAGTGTGAGTTTTGGTAAAGAAATTAGACGAACAGGAGATCAATCATGCGGAACTACAGATGCTGGCAAACAAAATGACAGTAAACCTCAACACGAAATTGAGTAATCTAAATAGGGACCTTATTGTAACAAAAAAGAGTAGCAACAGAATCAAAAGAAACATCCATATCGGACAGCAACTAGTGAAGCCAAACCACATTAGTAGTAGCCTGAGCTATAGCACGATGTTTAGCTTCAAAAGTTAAATGAGCAACAACAGACTGCTCCTTGCTCTTCCAGGAGATAAGAGAATCACCAAGGAAAACACAAAATCTTGAGATGGACTTCCAGTCGGAAGGATCGCCGACCCAATCAACATCTACATAAGCCCCAAGGCAAAGATCCAAAGTCGAGGATAGCAATAAGAACTGATAGATGGTACTATGCACATAGCACAAGATACGAAGCAAACCAGCCCAATGAATAGAACAAAGAGCAAAGACAAATTGGCTAACAATATGAATATCATAGGCAATATCCGGGCGAGTCACGATGAGATAAACCAAACAGCCATCAAGTTCTCGATATTCCATAGGATTGTTGAGAGGTATACCATCAGAAGCAAAAAAACAAAGCATTGAGCTCAAACTGAGTATCCACAGTCTTGTCATCAGTTAAGTGGGCACGAAGAAGAATATCATGAGCATAAAATATATCCCTAAGGATTGGAGGCCATCTCGATGCCAAGAAAACACCAAAGACCAAAATCCTCCTTCATTTCAAATTCACAAAACAAACAAAGGTTGACCTCATCAATAGCAGCAGAGTCCAAGCCAGTGATAATCATATCCACGGAGAGTAAGAAAAGACTCCGTCCATGAAAGGTCTAATGAACAAATAGAGTCGAGTCATGAGGACTAGAGCGAAAACCAATGATAAGCAGCGTCTTGAAAACGATCATACCAAGCATGTGGAGACTACTTAAGACCATAGAGAGCCCGACGTAAGCAGCAAACAAGACCAAGAGGGTGAGGGAGACCCAGAGGAGGGCACATGTATACTTCTTCAAAGAGATATCCATCAAGAAAGGCATTCTTAACATCCAATTGAAAGATAGGCCACTGGCAAATAACGGCCACTAACATTAGAGCGCAAACAGTAGTCATTTTGGCCACAGGAGCAAAGGTCTCCTCATAATCAATCCCATACTCTTGTGAAAAGCCCTATGCAATTAGGCGGGCTTTGTATCGCTCCAAAGTACCGTCAGAGTAAGTCTTAACCTTATAAACTCAATTTATAGCCGACCAAATTTTTACGTTCCGGCAAGGAGACAAATTCACAAGTTCGAGTTTTGAAAAGGACAACAAGTTCATCATTCATAGCAGTTACCCAGTTCGGGTTATTGCAATCATCTTTATAAGATTTGGATTCAGTTGCATGGACATGAGACAAAAAGAGCGATTGGACGTAGAGAAACAAGTATTAGAAAGATGAAATCTTACCGGTGATTACGTGAAGGATACTGGTGAGCAGGCAGATCAGGAGCCTTAGAAGGAAGTGGTGGAACAATAGAGCTAGGGAGAGGAGATGAAAATGGACGACCAAGATGAGTGTATACAAAGGGGTAAGAGAACAAGAGTAGAGGGGGATGTAGGTGGTGTAGAAGGAGGAGGAAGTTCGGAAATGTCAATGGAGGAGACATATTCCTCAGGGTGCACTTCCAACATAAATGGATCAATGTTAATTAAATACTCTTTGGTAACAGAAGTAGTGCGAGGAGGAAGGGAGAAGTATGAAAGACACTCAAGGAAGGTAATATGGCGGGACACGTACAATTTTTTGCTCATGGGGTCAGGCTATAGCAACAATAACCTTTCTGTGTGATGTTGTACCCCAAGAAAACACATAGTGCACACTGAGAACTAAGCTTATTGCAATCCTTTTTAGGTAGAGAGCTAAGCTTATTGCGATCCTTTTTAGGGAGAAGAACAAAGCAAGTAGAGTCAAAGACATGAAGAAGCGAATAGTTAGGAAGCACACCGAAAGGTCGCTGATATAGAGATATGCCAGAAAGAAAAGGTGTGGGGATCCGACTCAAGAGATAGGCTGCAGTAAGAACAGTTTCACCCCAGAATACAGAAGGAACATAGGATGAAAGGAGGAAAGACCTAGTTGTATCAAAAAGATGTTGATGATTGTGCTCAGCGCGACCATTTTGTGCAAGTGTGTCAAAACAGGAGGATTGATGAATAATCCCATGGGTAGACTAAAGTTTGGTAAACTCATTTAGAAAATACTCCCCACCCAGATCAAAACGAAGAATTTAATAGACGAAGAGAACTAATTTTAACCATGGCATGGAAAAGACTGAATAAATGAAAGACCCCAGATTTATGTTTCATTAAAAAGACCTCTATGTAAACCTGCTGCAATCATTGACACATCACACATAATATTTAGACCCATCCTTTATTGTAATAAGAGCAAAGATCCCAAACATCAGCATGAACAATGTGAAAAAGAGAAAGAGAAATAGAAGAGCTTTTATTGAATAGTAAAGCAGGCATTTTTGCAAATTTACATCCACTGCACTCAGAAATATCACTAATAGAGGGAGTTCCCAAGACAATAGATTTAACCAAAAGTTTTATCTGTTCACTGGATAAATGACATAATCTAGAATGCCAAAGATAAAAAGAGGAGGATTTCTCATCCAACCAAAAGGAAGATAAAAAAGTGGAAGTAGGCTCGACCGAGACCTATAGGCTTTCCAAAGTATAGAGATCACCAACTCTACGCCCAGTCTCAATCTGTTTTTTTGATACTTGATCCTACACAACACAACCAGAAAAAGAGAATAAGACATCGAAATCTATATTAGATAGCTAACTAATGGAAAGTAAATGGAGAGAGTTGGGAAACATAGAAAACATTAGATAGAAACTGGGAGGAGAATTCAATAGAGCCAATAGACACAATATGCATATGGGAGCCATTTGTGGAAATACTAATAGAAGAGGAAAGAGAAGAACAATTACCAAGGAGAGAGATATGGGGAGTCATATGATGAGAAGAACTAAAATCAAATATCCATGTAGGGGGTAGAATACCTTTTGAGTGAGAACCATGCAAATCTGTCTAAAAGGTAGTCATAGTAGAAGCTTGTAGAGAATCACAGTTACCAACAATCATATTGAGATTTGCGAACACAACTTGTTACCACAAGAAGCACAACAAATATACCAGAGCCAAGAGGTGAAACTGAGAGGAGATAAGCAGCAGTAGTGCTGGTGTGCAGCCGCAGTGCTGGTGTGGTTCGCAGCAGTTGAAGCTGCAAAAGAAGACCCGAATAACAGAGAAAGAAAAAGGGGCAGTAGATGAGACACTTGTGAAGCTGATAGGAAGGCCTTTGTACTTCACAGTTTATCTGTGACGTTTCAGTATTTCAAGCTGTTGCAGCAATTAGACATCTCGCTGACAATAGCCACAGCTCACCAAAATATTCTGCTGCTTCAATTTCGCATGAGGGGCAGATTGGAGATTTACACATTAGGGTGACAAAAGATGTTCCTGATGTGAGCGCAAAGTTGGATGGAAGTCAAGTTCTTGGAATTTCACGAAAGGAGCTTGCTAAGAGAAACTTGTTCAGAGGGATAACTGCAGATGAGAGGTTAACAGATTTGCAACAGAACAGCGGTAGGTTCAGAGGGGGCAGCAGTTCCTGAAGTTGAAGCCGAAACAGAATCCGAAGAAGAAACCCAGACAGAGCTCGGTGTAGCAAATCTTTTGGGTCACAACAGTGCAGCGATAACCAACAGTAGCGGCAGCGAGAACCATCAGTAGCAGCAGCGAGAAGTTAGATGAGAGGTTCAACAGTTCGGGGAGATACAGATCAGTAGTCTGGTGGTTGCCGAAAGGGTCACCGTGACCCAACCGAGAGAGGTGCTGAAAGAAAAGAGGGGATCCAGCGAAGGCTGTTGCCGGTACCAATAATCAAAACCATAAAAGAATATTGAGAAAAAGAATATTAAAGTGTCGTATTGAATCAATTACAAAGTGCAAAACATGATTAAATAGAATATGAAGGAAATTCTAATTACTTAAAAAACTAAACTACTCTTATTAAATACTATGCTAAGTGAGGTCACACATAGATTCACAGTTGAATGCCGTCATATTCAGCGAAATGACACCCAAACCAAATCAGACTTCACAAACCCAACAGCAATAACCACATTGTCAAAATCAAGCTAAAATTAGCATCTAGTTCCCACATATGCATAATGTTAAAAATCCCATTCAACAAATTGATTTATCATCATCAATGTTGTATCATGCCTCTGTCATTTGACAATGAACTGTATAATGACTTAAATGGGTACTCAGTCGTGCTTCCTTGCATGCAACTTTACACAAGGTAGCCCAGCCTTCCTCTACTTCTCGGCATATGATCGGAAGAAATAAGAAAGGAAGCCAAAAAAGAGAAGCATGCTCGCTAGCTACAAAATCTAGGGATAGAGTGTATCCTTTACTCAACTGCAGAATAATCTGAACCGATCACGGATTTTATACCAGAATGCTTGATGCTTTTCTTAAGAAGGGAGATATAAGCAGGTCCTTGCTGCAAATGGAGTGGATACTTAAGAAACACTGCAATAAATAAACTGTTCTTTCTTCAAAGCGAAGGGCTCTATGAATGGCTACAAACATGGTGACAATGCCAAATGAAAAGACTCGATCATACAGGAAATTCTTCAAGGTGGTACACATGGAAGAGACCATACATGCTTCCATTGTGAGCTATAAGGTCACACCAGCTAGAGATCATAACTAAGATTCAACTCTATAATCGGGAAAAAGACATGGCACTTACACACTAAAAAAGTGAAAAGGTCTTTTGCCCAAGAAAATCTAGGGTACATAGCTACAAAATCAAAACCTACACCGTTCCCAATTCCTTGTCCCGGTGCGGCCCTCCACCAAAAACTACCAAAGATCCACGAAAGACAAAAAGAGGGAAGGGTTTGTTTCAAATGAAATTTCTTGGTGATTGAAATAGAAGTGTAACTTGTCATGTGAAATGTGTCTGGTAAAAAAGGAAACAATTTGACTCAAACCGATCTCGTAGATTCCAGAGAAGAAACTTCCCGGAATTTTAATTTCAATGAGCAGTATAAATTCTTCCAACGCAGGCTATAGCCATAAAGATTGCTCAACATCAAGGCACTAGAGGTACAAAATTAACAACAAATCCCATGGCAAAGATTTACTAGCTGCACTCGATCCCCATGCTCTGCAAATAAAACTGGTACGCATTGCTAATTTTTAATATTACATAGTCAGAGTTAACCCATCTCAGATACAAGTAAAATTCCACCCCAGTTGAAAATTGCATGCAGTTGTTTTTTTCTTTAAACCTTTTTGATCAATTTTTTCCTTTCTTTTTCAAATCATGACTCCTAATGAAATCCATTCAAATATTTACCCTAGCACAATCCTTCCTTAAAACCCATACCGCATGAAGATAAGGGGTCGGAAATGCAGTTGGGGTCTACTGCAAATATTCTCTCTTTAATTGTCTCAAATGACAACAGATTTAGACTCACTAGTCATTGGCAGAAAAAGAAAAAAAAGAGAAGCGAAAAACATCATACATAAGTTAGTAACACATTTGGATTGCAAAACTAGTACAATTATCCACAATAATGGACTACCATGACAATCGACTATTAAGCTAGTGTATGTGAATGTGGCACATAAACATATAATCAGCTTAAATTTTACTAGCTGGGGTGGAATTACAGATGGTAAGACTTAAACATACTCTGAAGGAATCTGAATAGCAAATCGATACTGCTCTCCGTAACATCCTCTTCATCACTCTCATACTCTTCCTCAATTGCGTCACTGCTATAAGAGAAACCTTCACCAATCTCCTCCAATTCTTCTTCGGCGGGTGAACCACTCAACTGCTAACAAAAATCCAACTGGCTTTCAAATTAACAGCAAACACAAATCCATAGGTTTTATGAAAATACGAGACGCTTCCATCAACTCCACCAATAATATGAAGCAATATCACAACGTGTGGTTCGACATTGTGCATAAACATATAGAGAGAGGAAGAACAACTTACTATACGCAACCAGCATGTTTGTTTCACAGGATATGATCATCAAATTGTACTAATGGACCAAGAGTACCTACCACATATCTAGTTTCCACATATCTAGTTTCCACATAAAACGAGATTTACATACCATGTATTAATCCCCTCAGTATTAGACCGCTTAGGCCGATGTGCTTACAAATTCTGTAATCATTTCGGTATTACTACAATTAAACAAA
>JABCMJ010049366.1:0-14610 GCA_014822125.1 Arbutus unedo | reverse complement strand
TCTTTTTTTGACTTCGCGATTCCATAACTGGATTCAGGGGAGCTGTAGTGCACTTTCCTGTAGTGCATGTGTAGTGCGGGCAAAACGACATAGTTTTGTCCGCTTTCTCCTTAAAACTACATCGTTTTATCTTATCATGTAAATTGTTATCAAAATACATAGGGATTAAAACCATATAGTTTTAAGGAGAAAACGGGCAAAACTATGTCGTTTTGTCCGCACTACACGCGCACTACAGGAAAGTGCACTACAGCTCCCCCAAATCCGCGAAATGCACAACACAGTCCCTCATTCCTTAAAATACAATAATGATATTCTCTCATCCATTAGAAAAAAGAAGTTAGATTTTCTAAATTCATCAAATGAATTGGTATGAAGGAAATATATCAAAAGAGATATAAATATAACACATACTAGGTAACAAAATAAATACATTGAAATGGGTCTTTAATACTCTCTCTCTCTCTCTCTCTCTCTCTCTCTCTCTCTCTCTCTCCCTGCAATTTCGTTTAAAAGCTTTTGCATATGTACATCAGGTAAAAAGGTTTAACATATGCATCAAAGTTGAAATTTCTAACACACTCACACATCAACCTCTGTTTTGATGTTTTATTAGGTATAATGACAAAGGAACTGGCTTCAAAACATCGCTTTGCTCGGACGAACTCTAACTCTCAAATGACCGAAGAACAGGATTTAAAATAAAGAGAGACTAGTGTTCGAAAACCCGCTAAAAACTGCATCGTTTAACTAGTGAGCTCTCTAATCAACTGAAATTATCATCTCTACCGAAAGATACTCTTCCATACGTAGGAAGATTTTGTCAAAGCAAGATTTTATAAATTTTTTTCCTTTTTCCTTTTCTTTTTAGGAAAGCTTTGATTTACTAATTAACCAAAAGGAAATTATATGTTCTGGCCCTCATTGACATTTGATTAAAAAGTGATCATGCACATTCATTGAAGAAATAGGTGATTTATTTTCACCTGAAAGGTTCGTAATTTCTTGTTCTTTAATACAAAGCGTTAATATATTTCTGACTAACTTAATCATCAGAAGGTTCACAATTAGAAATGTTAAAAAAATGGAAGGCTAGTGAATGAATTTAAAATAACCGGAGGATCTCTCGAGATAACGGAAGGTTTCTCACCCACGAAAGCCATTCATGTCATGCAACTCAAAGGTCTTAGGAGTTTAGCATGTCAAAGATTTCAAGAGTTTCTATATAAGTATCACCTCACATGTCCGGACACTAAAATTTTGTCATCAGTCAAATTTTTGTTAGTCTATAAGCTCTTTCTGATTTCGTATTATAATTTGTGTGCACGCGCGCCGAGAGAGAGAGAGAGAGAGGTGCGATAGACAGCGGATTGGTTGGTGTTTAATCATCTGAGTGAGTTGTTTTACCCTGAGAAATAGATGTCGATGCATATTCTTTAACACCCACGATGAGATAGCAAATTTGTTATAAGATAATTGTGATTTCAGAGGACTCGTTTCAATGTTGTATTTCTATGTATTCGTTATGTATTTTTATTTTTCGAATTTGTTTTGTAATTTCATTCTGTAATTTATGTTATGATTGATTAATGAAAGTATTTTCCAAAATAGAATTCAAGTAATATTATTTTTAAATTTTTCTTACAAGGAACACCTCAATTCTTAAACTTGTTTTGAAAAAAAATCTTCTTAGAACTATTGAATTAGCCGTCCAGATTTTAACATCATCAAGAACCAACTTCTGAAAAGAAAAAAAAAATGTACAACATGTGAAAAAGGGAGATAACAAAGAAAAATTGAAACAAGATAGAAGTCACATGTGAGATAACTTTTGAAGCAATTAAAGGATATAAGAGAAAAAAATCCAACTTTCTAGGCAAGAGATCCATATAGGAGGAATGTAATGTGGCATAAAAAAGAGTTCTATGGGATAAGGTGAACTTTGTGTGCTATTCAAGGATAAAATCAGATCCTATATTCTAAGGGTAGAGTGTGTGTCTGCATTTTTGTGTGGCACACTTGCTTGAAAGGCAAGGCTTGCGAAACTCTACGAACATATTTTTTTGTACATAAATTCAAATACAGGTATGTTTAATATCGTTCGATATACATAAGATTTTTAAAATGATAAGGACTTTGTGTGTACTCGATGATTTTAAATATATCTGTATCTGAATTTGTGCACGAAAATTGTGTTCTTATACTTACTCTTTCAACTTTTGTGGGGAGAGATTGAGTGAATGGGTTTAGGCCTAACCACATGTTGTGTGACCTTTAATTTCTCAACTTGTATTAGTAATTGTTAAGGTTCCTTTTATATATAGCTTAGACCACGCAGGTTTGGACGAATGATTGGGATAGTTATGTTGATAAGTGTATATATTTATCTTGAATTTCGGGTAGGTATAGTGCAATTCTCCGTAATGCACATGTAGTGCAGATTGTTTTATCTTTGAAATTACATCGTTTTGACTTATCACGCCATTTAGGATTTGGGGAGGCTCTAGTACAACTCTTTATAGTGTGCGTGTAGTACGAGCAAAATGACGTAGTTTTGTCAATTTTGTTTTTAAAGTTATATAGTTTTGATTTGAATCGATTCAGAAAGGATGTATGCATGAATGTAGGTAAAAACTATGTAAAAATGTACCTTGTCCTTGACAGTGTGTAGAAGTGTATCCACGACTCACGATCTCCTTCTTTTGTTGAGATGACGGGTTATTTATTAAGGGCTCCGTCTCCGAAATTTTGAGCGCTCTAAGGCTTTAATTGTGAGATCTTTTCGAACGAATCTCATGATTGGTTCCTTTTTTCGAACAATCTGACTCTCAAAAGGCTGAATACTTGCTGATAATATTATGCCGAGCGTTAAGCGTAGTCAATCTGAACTCATCACCAACTAAGATATAAATTAAAAATTTAGTATGAGTTTATAACCAAATTTCAATAGAAGGAGGAGTCTCGATTACTTGTTTTATTTGAACTCCCCCAACACTAACCTTCTATTCGTACTCCTATTCCAAAAAGGATACAAAATCATACTCTCCCTCTAGATTTCTATTAATAAACCTCACCCATATTTTGTCTCTATTCTCTCTCTCTCTCTCTCTCTCTCGCACACAGGGGATGAGAGATGGCCCGAAAAGTACGCACGGCCTTTGTCGCCATCGTAGCATTGATCGTCTTCTTAGCTTCTGTCTATCACCACTTATTCCCCGAACAACCAGTACTAATCTCCTCCGGCGACCTCCTCTCACCACCGCGCCATCTCCAGACCTATCCACAAACCAACCCCATTAACGTAATCCAAGAAGAAGAAGAAGAAGACCAGAACAGCCACCTCGTGATCTCCACCGTTTCAGTTCTCCTTCCGGCTTGGGAAATCCTCGTCGTTCTCTCCCTGGATTCTCCACCGCTGCCCGACTACGACACCGGCCACTACACCTGCCTCTTCCCAAACAACGATAAGTCTCCGGCAAAACCTTCCGGAATCCTGCCGTTTCCTGATCGAGCTACGTTTAAATGTGAATTACCGGAGAAACTCCGTCATCGATTGCCTTTCCACCAGCCTATCTTAACAAAATCCCCAGATAATCCGCCGGCGAGACCATCTCCGCCTCCGGAGATTCTCCGATGGAACTACCTCGTCTACGACTCGATCTCCACCGAAAAAGACGTCATCTTGTTCGCAAAAGGCCTGAACAATCGCCAAGGCGTAAACAGAGCACCAAACGAGTTAAGGTGCGTGTTCGGCGGTGTCAGAACCGCCGTAACTACCTCACTGCAAGAGGTTTTCCGGTGTCAACGCCCCGAAGTTAATGCCCTTTTGTCCCTCGGAGACAACCCAATCAAAATCTCCCTCGAAATTTCCGGCCAACAGCCGCTTCTGATCCCCTCCGTGGCCTACTATAATCCCCCGCCGGAGATACCACTCGAACAGCCAAAATCACTACTGTGCGCATGCACCATGGTATATAATTCCGCCAAGTTTCTGAAAGAATGGGTGGTTTATCACTCTGACATCGGAATCGAAAAATTCATACTTTACGACAATGGCAGCGATGATGATTTGGAGAGAGTAGTAACAGAGCTTGTCGATCAGGGGTATAATCTAAGCACTCTGTTTTGGCTATGGCCTAAGACACAAGAAGCTGGGTTCTCCCACTGCGCCATTAACGCCAAGGACTCCTGCACCTGGATGGTATATATTGATGTCGACGAATTCATATATTCTCCCTCCTGGATTAATTCACCAAATCCCTCAGACCAAATGCTGAAATCCCTTTTGCCGGATGAAACTGGTGATGTTTTTGGGCAAGTGATGATTAATTGTTACGAATTCGGGCCGTCGAATCAGAAATCGCACCCGGTGAACGGAGTGATGCAGGGGTACAATTGTCGCCGGAGGGATGAAAACAGACACAAGTCGATTGTGCTGTTGGACGCCATTGATGAGTCCTTGGTGAACGTGATACATCATTTTGAGTTGAAGAATGGGTACAAGGTGAAGAAACTGGAGTCGGAGAAGGCGGTGGTGAATCACTATAAGTACCAAGCTTGGTCGGAATTCAAAACCAAGTTTCGGCGGCGGGTGTCGGCTTACGTTGTTGATTGGATGCAAGAGGCGAACCCTGAATCTAAAGATAGGACGCCGGGATTAGGTTATGCCCCTCTTGAGCCTCAAGGGTGGCTGGAAAAGTTTTGCGAGGTGGTCGATAACCGGTTGAAGAATCTGACGCAGAGTTGGTTTGCGATTGATTCCCCATCTGGGTATCACATGTCTTGGCAAATATGAAGCAAGAAAGGTGGACATCGCACGTAGAGATAATATCGTTTTATCGTGCCTTTAGAGGCATCACTGGATGCGTTTTTAGCACCACAACGATAGCATTTTGACAAGCTGCACACATCGCATGTCCGAAACGGGATGTCCGAAACGGGCAGAAGAAATCACAAGTTTTTGGGTTTAGGCACAGAGATTAGGTGGAAGGGGTAAACTTAGATAGAGGAAAAGAGAATAGAATTTTAGAAGATCCCATGTGAGTTTGTTATCCTCTGTTTTTAGATTTGGCATAGGAATGTTTCTTTTTTAATTTTTTTGGTACTTTGTTTATTTTTTGGAAGTTATTTAAATTAGCAATGATATAGTAATTATGAAATCAAGAAGGTTTTATGGGGAGCTGCACCTTTTTAATTACTTTTGCATGCGTAAAGATTGGGGTTGGATTTAAGAGGGGGATAAGTTCAAAAAGAAGTTTTATGGTAATTATTAATGATGGTGGCAAAAGATAGCAATCTCCAAACTTCTTGAGATTTTTGCACATAAATTCAAAGATTGAAATATTTTCTGATTAATGATTTTTCAATGATAAAATTAGATTTCGAGTACATGAAAATATATGTAAGTAAATGCTTGATTGATAGTTTTGATTACATATTTTGACCTTGCTCTAATAACTTTTTTATAGAGTGAATAATGGAGAATATTATGGGACATAATGACCCCGATCTCGCCCCTCAAGTCTTTTCGGGGAGAACAGTCTATCTATAGAGGGCTTCATTTTCGAGATGTGGAGAGCCCTCATGTTTAAATCGCAAAATCTTGTTAAGCGGCTGCTGTAAATAGTTTTTTTGACTGAGTAACCTGTATGTTGAATGACTAAGTATTAGTTAAAAATTTAAAATATATTTCCGAGCATTGCAACGGCCAAGTGCTGGGCTATGTAGTGAGAAACCAAGTATTGAGTCAATTAAGACTCATCGCTAATTAATTGCAAAACGATAACGATAAAGTTTAATGATGAGATAGTAATATATATTTTTATTGGGTTATTGAAAAGATAATAAATGACTCACATAACGGACGTGTAATGTTTCGTTGATTAGAAGTGTTAAGCAAGTAATGTTATATAATACTTTAATCGACGTTAAGAAGGGGAGATTCGATAAAGCTCCACACTCTGGATTCAGAAAGGCTGTAGTGCACTTTCTTGTAGTGTGCATGTAGTGCAGACAAAACGACATAATTTTGTTCGCTTTCTCTTTAAAACTACATCGTTTTATCGTATCATGTAAATTGTTATCAAAATATAAAGGGATTAAAACGATGTTGTTTTAAAGAAAAAATAAGCAAAACGACATAGTTTTGCCTGCACTACATATACACTACGTGAAAGTGCACTACAGCTCCCCAAATCTACACAGTGTGCGGCGGGGTTTGTTAAGCTAATTACACTTGATGTGTTGAACTACGGTGGATCCTGCCCATTGTGTTCAGGTCAAAGGTCAAGCTTGATGATTGATTTTCTAACTTTTAGGACTTAGGACTTGGAAATCTGTTACTTATTTGATGAAATATGTTGAATTTTACCAAGGGACTAGACTGACTAAATAAAATTTAAGTTTAAAGTGAGTATTGAACGCATTAAATGAAAAGATTTATTTGACGCGGGGACAAAATGACATAAATTGTTACAAATACCTACGTATTAATTGTAGAGATTGATTTGAGTTGAGAAGCACAGTCGTCATTTTTAACATCTCTATTTAACTTTTTGCTGAATAAATAATCTCAAATGACCGTATTTATTGGCCTGAAAATGAAAACTTAAAGTCAATAAATATCGCAAGTCGAATAAAGCCAATATAACAATAACGTTTACCCTTTAACACACTGTAAATCTCATTTTCTGCTAGAAATAAATAAACGGCCAAACGATCCTTGATAACCAAATCATTTTGAACCACATCTAATCCGGACTACCAATGGGGAGGCCAAGAACTTTGAAGAACTAAAGATAGAAAAACATAATTTGGATGACATCCTACTTAAAACAAAATAATGAATAAATAAAATAAACTCGAAATGTTTTCCTTACTTTAATCGGATGTTTGTGTAATTCATACTAGATCCAAAAGTTAATTTGAATCTCACCCGCTACCTAACGAAATCCATGCTTGGTTCATCTGCTTACTCCTATGGTTCTGCTGGTCTAAGTTTAAGTGTTTGGCAAAGCCATAGAAGGTTCATAAGCGTAGGTTTAGGAGAGGAGAAAAGTCAAATAAAGAGGATTAAAATTGACCGGCCTTAAATTAAAGAAGTAGGGGAAAGGAAAGAAAAAGGTAGAAGATAGGAAGCTGGAAATGGAGACAAAGAAGAAGACAAAGAGAGTTCAAAGTTTTTATTTTTCTTTCCGAGGCTGAGGAGGATCCAAAATTGTCTAGCTGATGTCAATCAAAAAATATTCCGATGCTCAAGTCAGTCTGTGAACTATAAATTATAATAAGAGATGGAGCATGTACCTTACTCTTTTCGCCTGAATTTACCTTTTATAGACAAACGTAACTTGGGCTGAAAGCTAGCGTGCGCAAAGCACGGTCGCCATGACGTCAGAAATAACCGTCGTTATCCTATTGTCGTGCATGATGTGTCGGATGCCACATGTCAATACCAAGCCACTTGGAGGACAAGTGAAAACAAGCATAACCATATCGGTCAGGTCTCCGAGTCGGGTACCGCTTTGGACTGATCCACACGGCTCGAGCCCACCAAGCGGGCTGATTGCAAAAGACCATGCAAACCACATTGGACTTTGGTCCAGCCCATTGGGCTTGCCAGATAACTAGGCTTGCCCAGTTAAAGGCCCAGATCTACCCGGCTCACTACACTATAACTTTAGCATTTTCCATCAATTGTTAAGGCTGCAGAATAAAAGAGAGGGTGATTTGCAGAACCGTTTAGTGGCTACAGAACCTTTACCAGGCAGCCACCATTACAGTATGCAGTTCATTCAACAATAGCGAAATACTTGTCCTGCTATTCCTTTCTTATTAATAATTAACAAATATAAAGTATCTCACTAAACCAATTCAGATCTCATATATTAAGATTCACTGGTTATAAAACAGTTCCAATTTGACAACTAAAAAAAAAAAATATTGGTGTAATAATCTGTACAAGGCGTCTCCCTAGACTAAGCTTTAATGAGTTGAAACTCTAATCAGTAGTTGCCAATACCCATGAGAGTATTGAAATTGAATCTACTTATTCTGATATGAAATTAGCAGAGACTAACTTACAGACCAAGAACTACAACATCCACTCTTCCATCCAGTTGCGAAGGAGGGAGTCGTACTGTTTCAGAAGTTTTTCTTCTTTCATGGTATTCCTGGAGGTCAGGAGTTGCTGATAGCCCTGAGATACCAAATTTTGATCTACTTATTCCAATCCGAGAAGATGCAACCTCCCTCCTATCCTCTGCCCGAGAAAAGTTAGAAACATGATCGATAAGAAATCAGAGCTGCAATGCTAAATCTGGATGCTGTGGTGAACCAATACGGAAACTGGAATTCGGTGAGCCTGGTGCCTGGAATCTGACATTCAAATCAGGTGGGACCGGTATACAATACTGTCTTCCGTGCGATGGGAGCCCTTGCCAAGGTTGCAACCCAGAAAGCGCCACTTTGGGTGGTGTTCGTGAATCAGGTGCAGTACTTGGGTTTGAAATATTTTCAGAATGAGCATTACTAGAACTTCCAAGCAATTTGGATTCAGAAAGTGTACGGTTTACCACACCAAGCATTTGAGAAGGCACAGAAGACATTTGAGATGTGTGACCATAATGTGGCACAGAGTTGAACCCATTCCTATTAGGATTAAGCATGTGTTTTTGCAGAGTCTGGAATGAAGGTCCTGGGCTTATTCCACCAACACCACTCCTGAGGATGGACGAGTCACAATCGGAATTTCGTCCACCCACAGATTCAACCATGTCTTCTTTACAACAAAGAGAAGAAATCTTATTTGAAGATTTCTGCTCAACAGATATGGATGGTGGCCATGGTGATGCCTCATTTACTCCTACCCATCCGGGACCAAACTCTACTCCAACAGGCAAAGAACTCTTGATTTTCATTGAAGCAATTTTCCAAACAGAAGGGCCCAGATTCGCAGCAAATTGAGCTAGGCTTCTTGCATAACCATGCTGCGCATGTAGACCCACCTGGAGGGATGAAAAGAAAAAAGGTTAGTGTGTACAATGGTTACCACGTAATCCAAAATGCCACAAAATTTTAAAGATAGATCCACAAACAGACTCTCAGTATAGCAAGGGAGGTAAGCAACTAATTGTCCACAAAAATTGGGTGGTTAGAAAAAGCACCAAATGAATTCCAGATTAACTGAAATTAGAATCCACGTCATAAGCAAGCATGCTACATGAATGGATATTGGTGCAAATCAGCTGAAACAAATATTTTTGTTTCTATGAAATCTAAAACTAGAAGATGTGATCTCCAGATGAATATTCTTAAATTCTGCAATAGTATGAAAGACTAAGTTGATAACAAAGACTGCGTATACCAATTATTCTCCGAGTTCTCCCAAAGTATGACTAGGTGATATATCCTTTTTTACGAGGCACAAGGTCTTCCTGAAGGACCTGAACCATTATTTTTTACGTTTGTACTAAATAACCGGAGACCTTTAAACAAAAGTGCTTGAAGATATACATGGTTAACTTTTCTCACAAAGTAGCTCTTGTTCCGGCTACCAAGTAAAACCCAAAGAAGCATAATAACTTTCTTATGATACTACTGACCTTCATTAGCTGCTTCATGTCTCCACCAAGGGCAGTCAATACAGAAGATTCATGGCCAAAAGCGGAAGGATGGAATTGATTGTAGGTGGCACGCCTGTTATCATCTAAAGAAAATTGTTTCTTTCCATACTTTGCCTCAGCCTTCATAACGGAAGCTGCAAATTAACCAGATCAAGACAAAGGCTTCAAGACACATACCGAGGGCAGAGAATAAGATACCAATTAACAGAGACATTGGTAGATGAAAGTCCCTAACCTGGAAACTCACTATTCCAGTCAAACAACCAGTCAACATTTGATTCATTATTGCGAGATTGGTTAGAGGTCCTGAAGAATGCATCATTGGATTGAAACCTGGATGGCATAGGCCCTCTTCTCAGATTGTAAGAGTCAGGCCGAACCGCATTATCTAAACCAGTAGCAAGAGTTGCATCAGAGGAAGACTCAGGACCAACACGATCAACTGGAGGACTGCCAACAGACGACTTCAAGTTCTTGCTAGGTGGCCTGCCTCTGCGCACAATCCTGGGTTGTGGTTCACCATCATCGTTGACTTGTCTCAAATTCTCAAAGTCCCTTTTTGCCAGCTCTTGGATGGTCCGTGCCTACAGAAAGTCAAAGTCTCAACAATAAGATTAAGAATTCAAATGAGCTAAAATTGCAAGCCTTTCAGTGAGTCCAGCCATAGCCATACCTGTCGAAAGTAAACAGTATCTGGAGCATTATACTCCATTGCATTAGAACATATCAAAAACACATCTGCCTGCAGAATTAAATACAAGGTCAAAACCCAGAAAAGGTTAATCAATATTTTACGAACAAAAATATCACATTGCCATCAAGACTCGTGTCGATAAAAAGATGGTCCACTTGCAGAACAAAACCATTATCCATCCACAACAGAGAATAGGCTGGAGTTACAAGTTCTCAAAAGGCGAATATTATCGATCAAGAGATGTTATACGACTATTTTCATTTATGTTTAAGTCTATAAAGGCCTGTCAGAAACATTTATGTCATTCTCAAAAACTAACGGAGGACATTAAAAAACCAACTAAAGAGGATTTCATTGTCACCTTTAATCAATTTCAAGAAAATTTCCCCAAGCCATAGAGAAGGTCTCCCGTACTCATTTTTCTACTCTTCCTACCAGGGGGAGTGCAGATTTACAAAAGCGCAAGTACACTTGGCAGGAACCAATCCACGAAATACTGCAGAAACTGGTATCAATTCTTCACGGAGTATTCAGGTCCGCATCATGGTTTCAGTGAATTGGTTCTCCAGAAGACATAACTCAAGACCTTCGTGCACTGGTCTGCCTTACTACTTCATCGGATTGAGTACAACCTCAAGAATGGAGAAAGGAGAGATGAGTGCCTAAAATCAGAACACTCGTTGGGAGTCAAGGGTTGCCAGATGCAAGTACGAAGAAATAGGACGGATCCAAACATAGAACTTAAGGAAAAAAACAGAGTGAGACTGGGCACGGAAACTCTTGTAACTACAACAGAGTACTGATTCCCTACAAGTTGATTAGAATAAACTCATAGTCAAGAACAGTGGGGAGATTCAGATGGAATCAATTGTCTTATAAAAAAATGGGTTTCCTGTGGGAAAACACAACTCCACTTAACAATCCTATGATCATTAATTTGGCACAGATTCTTCCTCTAAAAAGTTTAGAACCGACAATCTTTGCTTGTCCATCCCACCAGATCCATGTGAGATTAAAGGCACATTCCCAGCGTCTGCTTCAACCAGGAGTTCAAGGTTATCTCTAGGTAATTGGTCCTGCTTAAAAAACTGGTTTCAAAAAGAGTCTTGTTTCTCCACAACACAAGGCCCAGGCAGCCTGGTAGCAGGATTGAAATGGTAGATAGCAGGCCAGGAAAAGATTTAGCTAGATCTATGATCACAATCAAGAATAACATATGGGAGAAGCAGGTGAAGCACACATGGTAGTTAATTAGAACATTCTTGTGCCTGTTATATCAGTCACAAGTCACAAATGAGTGCAAAAATCTTCCTGCGTTCGCTCATGAATTATACATGTAAACAAAGGAAATATTGAGCACGATATGTTATCTTATCAAATCGAATCATATGTTCTAAAAATGATATCCAGTTATTGTTTTCATCCAAGCATCAGTAACAACTGCCACTCTGGGTAAAGCTAGAACCACTCATTCTACAATATTGATCATTCGTGCACAGCAAACAACGTCTTCCAGAACCAGTCACTCAAACAATATTTACCATAGAGAATAAAGAAGAAAATAAGAATAAGACCAATATGAGGAAGTACGGTGTGCTTCTATAGATAAAAAAAAAAACACATATGCACATACAAAAGACCATAAAATAACCATCAGTCATCAAAGCAAATGTAACTTATCCTCTATTTCCATAAATTAACTCCAAACCTATATTACCTACCACAAAAAAATCAAATAAACAAATAAATGGAGCAACTAGCACAAATCCAAATTCCCGAACGTTAGCTGACAGTCAAAAACCAACCTCAAATTCGTCCAAGTTGGAATAGCATTGCTCGTCTAGTTTCTTCCTGACTGTTTGAAAATCCATTGGATGATCTATAATTTCATGGTAATCAGGAAGCTGCATAAAAGAATTGTTTCAATACTACCTAATGGGGCTTCAGTAAAACAACCAACATAATAAATGCAGGAATTCCAAAAGAAGCACCTCGTTCGGATCAACAGGTTCTGAAAAGACCCCATAAGTGTCTTTCCTGCAATTGAGTTCAGAGAATTTGAAACCAAAACAATAACAAAATGGAAATCTTAGAAGCTAGAAAAGAATAAATAAAAAGAACACACTTTTGAAGCCTGTCCAGGATGAACACCAACAACTTTTTGTCTGGCAAAGGTGTTGTGGGTCCAGAGTCCAACGTCGACCCTGTTCACAAATAATTGAAATAATTATTTTCAACAAAAGTAATTACGGGGAATTCCCCAAAAAAACTGCCTTTTGGAGAAGAATGAAGAATTTGATAAGAACCTTGTATGGTGTCCATCGCTTTCTGAACCTTTTCCAACTGCAAAAATTGATCCAATAACCATTAGTTCGGTTAGAAAAGACAGGAAACATAAATTATTCCAAAAAAAAAAAAAACACACTACAGGCACAAGCAGTCATTATTCTACAATTAAAAGCTCACAAGCAGCAGATAATAAAACACCGACAGCGGGGAAAGTACATACAGAAATAAATCAGAATAATTAAGGAAAAGACAAACTGAAACTTTTTCCAAGACATGATGGATTGTGGGTTTTTCGCTTCTACGATTGGATACAAACAATCAAAGAAAGAGCAATTAATTGTCAATATTCTAATGTAGAAAGCGAAAAATAAATATCAACCATGTTTCAAAATTCTTAAAAAATAGATAAATACATATTTTATTTATATGTATATATAAACCCAGAATCTTGACCGAGTCAAAGAAAAAGCTTCCGATCTTAGAAGCCACCGAAGCGACCATAAAAGAAGGGTCGACTTACGCGCGAAATATCAACCAATTTAAATTATATCAAAGCTTCGAAGTACCAAACTTGGAAAAAATCAGAAAATGAAAAAAAGCACAATTCTTTCTTCATTTTTTCAAAAATAGAAAGAAAACAGAACTAGAATTTGAATTCCCAAACTTAACGGATAGAAAAAACCTCAGTTCTCACCCCCTCATCGGCAGATCTGTGGCCGAAGTCATTGATCTTGGGTTTCTCGAGAGATGCCTCGTGATTCTCGCCATCAGCATTTGAATTAGAGGCTTCAGAAGTCGAATTCAATGACACAGATTGGTGGTGATTAGAAGGGGACAAACGGCCCACAAGCTTGACCTTTTTCTCCTTGCGCTCGTCGTCGTCGTCGTCTTCAACACCGTCTTCGTTGCCTCCGCCAACGGCCGTCGAGTCGGACGCCGGATTCTGGCGCGTGGATCGACGGTTAGGGCTGCTGAAATTAGGGTTGTGACTAACTGGGTTTTTTGGCCGTTGTTGTTCGTGGTGGCGCTTCTCTTCTTGTTGTTGTTTGATAGTGCGTTTTTGGAGATCTAGGAGAGATGGGCGTCCTTTCTTCTTCCTCTTCTTCGTCTCTGCTGCTGCTCCTTTACCCATTTCTCCCCCTATTCTCCCCCTCTCTCTCTCTCTCTCTGCGTTTCTTGTGTTTTTCTCTCTCACCAAACAGGCGTTAACTATTTTTTTTACTTTTATTGTAATTTTTATTTTTATTTTCATGCAATTGATGTTGGGGTTCGTACGTGAGAGTCACACGGATCAAATGTTATATTCATACTTAATTTAAGAGAAAGTATGGATACGGATTATGCATATAGATTCGGACACAGATTATATATTATGTCTCAAAATTTTACGTACATAATATAAAATAGAAAATAAAATTATCTTTAAGAAGATATTAATAAATAATAAACCGTATTATCCACAATAATAATATGTAAAATTTGAATATTTATTAATTTGTCTAATTTTTTATTACCATTTAAGAGAGAAAAAATTCTTTGATTCCTGGAAACATCTTCGAATTTCAATTTGATAGATGAGATTCAGTACTTTTAAATCCAACTAAATCTCATTTATTAATTTTGAATTTCAAAAAATATTTTGAGAAAAATTTCGAAGACTGAAGTCTTGCTCTTTAAGTGATAAAAAAATTTTATGATCAATCAACGTCAGCACAAATATCGCTATATGGGCATAATTTATAGTTCACATAAAGAATTTGATAATAGAAACTATGAATACATATGCACATTCCTAATAAGAGTCAACATAATTCCTAGATTATGTTAATGCAATTATCCTATTGCAAGATAAAGTGAACGCTACAATCATTTAATATAACTATACGTTTAAATATCATGAAGCACATCGAAAGATAAAAACTCTGTACGAATATGTTATAGCGTAAGCTTCATCAAATCGACAAAGCTTTTTAGATCATCCTTACCCTAAACTTATTTTTCAAATAA
>JABCMJ010049346.1:0-14202 GCA_014822125.1 Arbutus unedo | reverse complement strand
ACCAGTAAGACTATAAGTCAGACAAGCAGTGGCAGTCAGGGGACTATAAGAAACATGGATGATGTGACTTGCTTCAACTGCAATGAAAAGAGTCACATGAAGAGGGAATGCCCACATCTGCCAAAATAGTAGGCAAAATTGATCTGGCAACTAGTAGTCTCAATAGGTTCGGAATTCAAGAGGCAATTAGGTCATAGGGGGCAGAATTTTCACTCAATAGCAAGATGATGAGTATGACCCAACAGTCATACAAGGTACATTCGTATTATTCAGTACTTGTGTGCAAGTCTTATCTGATTTTGGTGCTTTGCATTCATTTGTATCTACTGCATGTACACGAGCATTGAGTTTAGAGACTGAGGACTTAAACATATCAATGTATGTCACGTCACCCTTAGGAAAACAAGTAACAATGGGTAGGATATGTCGGGCTTGTGACATAAAAATATCAGGCCTTCGGTTAACTTGTGAGTTTAGAGATGGCGAACTTTGACATCATACTGGGCACAGATTTGTTATTAGCTCCTAGAACTGTGATTGGCTATCATTGAAAAACTGTGATTGCCTATTCAATTGACGAAACATGCTTAAACTTAAGGGACATAGACAAGACCTAGCTTCAATGGTACAATCTAGGTGGCATGATTAATTGCCTGGCTGGCTAGCAAATCTGAAGTTGGAAGAGGCAGACCGGAAGGATTTAGGTTTGCTGATGTATTTTTGGGTGAGATATTGAGATTACCTCCAAAACGGGAGTTGGATTTCTCAATTGAGCTATAACCAAGAACAACTCTGATATAGATGACACCTTATCGCATGGCACCAGCTGAGTTGCGGGAGTTAAAGGCGCAACTTCAGGAACTGCTCGATAAGGACTATATTCAACCTAGTACATCATTGTGGGGAGCACCGGCGTTGTTTGTGAAGAAAAAGGAGGAAACATTACAAATGTGTATAGACTATCGTCGACTTAATCAAATCACGATAAAGAACAAATACTTTTTACCCATAATAGATGATTTGTTTGATTAACTAAGAGGAGCCATTTATTTCTTAAATATTGACTTAAGAACATGGTATCATCAACTATGGATCAAGGAGGAGGACATACCGAAGATGGCATTTCGAATTATGGCCACTACGAGTTTGTATTGATGCCATTTGGACTTACCAATGCGCCAGTAGTGTTTATGTGCCTAATGAACAAAGTTTTTGTGCCATATCTGGATAGTTTTATTATCATTTTCATTAATGATATGCTGATCTATTCCTCATCGGAGCAAGAACATGAGAAGCATTTGATAATTACACTACAAGTGCTAAGGAAGAACCAGCTTTACAAGAAGGTTAGCAAGTGAGAATTCTGGCTTAAGAATGTCAAGTTTTTGGGACATGTCGCCTATGAAGAAGGTATATTGGTGGATGACAGTAAGGTGCAGGCAATGATGGATTGGAAGCTTTAATACACTGACCCAATTTAATTATTTAAATTTAAAAATGACAGGAATAATTATAATTATCACATAATTTATTTTTATTTCTACTATTTGATTTAGAAAATTCGATTTCGGAACTTACGTTCGTTAAAAACGTTAAATTTTAGGACATTTTGAGATGTCAGCCTAATAATGAACAATCACATGAGAAATTCAAGCACTTCATGTTGATCCTTGTATTTTTCTGAGTCACTCGGTCCATTTTCATATTTTTCAAAAATCGGTACCGGAACAATTTTTTGGGATCGCGTAGCATTTTGTACTTGCGCACACGATCGAGCCATTGACCGATGGAAATCTATCAAAGTCAAAATCAAATCTTCATTTTTGCACAAAACATAGAGAGCGAATCCATTCTCTCATTAATAATTCATTTATTTATTTTTGTTTAATTTATTTTCTATTTTAGTTCTTTATATGTTTATGTCCTTGCATTTTGCTCTCATTTTTCCACTTCTTTCCCATGCTCTCCCGTCCCTCTCTATGCCTCCATCTCTATCTCTCTCTCTAGCTCACACGCAAGTTGTCTTCTATTTCTACTTCTTCTTGGTTTTTTTTCATCACCTTCTACCACTACATTGTTAGTGAAAGCGCGAAAATAAAACAAAATAAAACAGCTTGATATTAAAATCTCAGAATCGAGATAAGAATAGAAAATTATAAAGTACTCTAATTAAAAACTGCAAATAAAAAAAATAAGAACAGAATGAAGAACTTCGATCTCAAGAATTGTAGTCGAGGTCTGTGTATCACATAGTGTCCCTAAGATAAAATTCGTTGCCTCACCGGATTGTGCTTGAGGTACTGTAGGCGTCTGTCTCTCAGGATACAACGATTGATGAACTTTAGTGGCAGCACAGACAACTTAGTTCCTACGACCATTAAGGGGACCTTTCAGATTTCCAACTACAAACCAAATGCAGATTAATTCCTGCTAGATAATTCCAAGAGTCACGGATCTTGGTAATAGATCTGGTTCTGGGTCAGTCCAGTCACTTAAACCGATTCACCAAACCCAAATGTTTTTCCTATAAAAAGAATTAGGTCAATGGTCCAAGCCCAAGCCCAATCCCAAGCCAAGCCCAACCCCGGACCTCGGGCCACGGGCCCCGAGCCCTGGCCCCGGTCCGGGGAAGCGGCGTGCGCGCGAGCGCGTGTGTGATCATTAAATCGGCTATTGGATAGGCGCTCGCCCACTCGCAAAATTTGGATAACCCAAAGGGCCAAGCCTTTATGTGAAACTTAAAACTTATATCCTTATCAATTGTTCCTGAACAAATCAATGTGGGATCGGGCATTTTTTGGTATGCGTGAAGTGACTCTTCACCTTCCAATTAACCCCACTTTGAATGTCAATTAAACATTCATTTCTCAATGAAATTTGTCCATTTTTATTTCGGTTCATACCCTTGACATAGGTGCATCTAAACCCACTTTGACCCACTTTGTAAGTGGTTTGCGCCCACTTGATTTTTGGTTCGAAAAACCCAAAAAAAAAATTCTTGGAAATTACATTTTCCAACAAACACCATCGCCACCTCTACATCACCGCCCATATTTGGACTCACCGGAGCTCCTCCAAGGCTGCCATATTCGTGGCCGAGCCGCCATGTCCGGCCATTAAGCTTTCCTACACGGAAGGAGGTAGAAACACCCTTGTGAGTGCATATTTTTTCTTATGTTCGAGATTTTAGATCTTAATGTTTTAAATAGTTTAATCTAGATTTTATAGTTTGAAATCATAGTTGGACATTCAGTCTTCGAAATAGATGGAATGAATCGACCCTCAGACCATTAGAATCCATAGAAATTGTGCTACGAAATTTACACGCAATCTTGAGAAAACTGTTTTTCTGGATTTTCTTGATTTTTTGTCAATTTCGGAGTCTTAGATCTTGATGTTTGGGTACTTAAATTACATTTTGTAAAAGACAACAATTTGACATAAATACTTTATCTTAAACATAGATGGAATGGATTTTCTCTAGTATGTTTTGAACTCATTAAAATCATGCTACGAAAATGACTCGCGGACTGATGAACACTGTTTTTTCAGATTTTTCTATATTTTTTGTCAACTTCGGGCTCCTGGATCTTGATGTTCGAAGGGTCCAAATCCGTTTCTCAAAAGATGAAAGTTATAGACAAACATCAAGTCTTGAACCTAGATGGATTGGATCTTTCTCGAGACCTACATACCTCACAGAAAATAACCCCAAAGTCGCTACCAAAAACTATCTTTTTGTGATTTTTCTCTCTTTAGAAACTCAACTCAACTCATGTACCCACTTAAATCGCCACATCCGTTAGTTGAATCGCGAAATTGACTATGCCATAATGAGATTAGAGTTAAATGATGTGTGTGGGCCAAGTCTCGGTCCCCGGTTTTGGAGACCAGAGAGTATAATTACCAAAACACCACTCTTACTTATTTTCTAGCCTATTGACACTAAAATCACCACACAAATGGACCGACCATAAAATTAGACTTTGAATGTGAATAAGGACTAAAAATAATGTGGGTTCTACCTTGGTTATATTTTTGGATGGCCGATAGTAAAATTATGAAAATACTCTTTTACGGTTTAAGTAACCGGCGACCAAAACCGATCGAATGTGAGTCACTCAAGCTCTAGTATATACGAATTGGACTAATGATTAACTAATAAAATTGACCCGAATCCCGAGAAAGCTCTCCGGGCCACTTGTTAAATTTGGATAAATTGACTATTTTGCCCTAGAACCCGAATTTTATTTTTTGCCCTTACGAATCAAGGAGTCCGAGTAACTACGCGACTTGTATCACTAAGTTTGTATATACTTTTAAGAATTGTTGGCAATAAGTGCTTTTATTTATTATGATAGATCCGGAAATTGAAAATCATCGGGCCGAATTAATAGAAAGAAAGTACGGGCTAATTTCAGGTGAGTCTTGCATATGACTTGCTTAATTGCATTCTACAATGAAAATGAATGATTTATTGTTTCGATACATAATTCATGTCATTAAGTGACTAAGCATTGAATAAATGATAAACTGAGCATAATTGATTAAGACTTTAAAAAGAATTATGGTATTGTAAAAATATCGTGGCATGGTTATAAGATCTAATACAACGCCCCATCTGCTAGGGGGCAGATGAAGATTTTAGCGATGAGGTGAAGTAATAAGGGTGTGGATTATTAATCAGGTAATCCAACGAGTGATATCACGCCGACTATATATTTGGGGTCACTCTCTAATTTACTAATGTTGCCGTAGATCATACAATGTTGTCATACATGGTTACAGCGCAAGCCTAAAAGTTGAATTTATACGTCACATAATATTGTCATTTGATAATTGTGCATGGTTACAGTATAAGCCTAAAAGCTAGATTCATATATCATAGGGTGTTATCATTTGATTATAATTGATTTCAAAATACAGATTATGTTAATATGGAAGTTAGTAAACTTGTCATATCTAGACTCACACTAGCCTAGTGCTAATGTAGTTGTTGATGCAATAGGTTTTAATAATGATGCTAATCATGCTTGAATTCTGCAAATTGTATTAGAACTGAAGTTATCCTTTGTGATCCCTAAATTTAGCACATTTTGATATGGCATGACATTAATTGTAATGTTATTTGTTGACCGGTCAGGATTTTGGGCCATAGTCATGGTTTGTAAGCCCATAAGGGTCACATTATTGCACTTTATTTTATGCACTGAACTCTAGAAGTATATTTTATTTTTTGCACTCTGATATCAGATACGTTGATAGAAATTTTCTATTCTGATCTATTTTTTTAAGGCCTTGCGAGTTTCACTCATGGTCGGTCATGTTCCTTAACCTTTACGGGATGAGTCATGACAGAAGCAACCTACATCAGTTTTTTAGGTCAGAAGTTTTTTGGGATTGGATGGATATTACAAGAGGTTTATTCAGAATTTCTCCGCAATTACAAAGCCAATGACTTGCCTTACACAGAAGGAAGTTAAGTTTGAATGGAATGAAGCGTGCGAGAAGGCATTTCAAGAACTCAAGAAGAGGTTGACCAGCGCGCTGATATTTATCATACCTAAAAGGAGCATGGGCTACACCATACACTGTGACGCATCCAAGGAGGGGTTAAGATGTGTACTTATATAGAATGGAAGTGTGATAGCCTATGGGTCGAGACAGTTGAAAATTCATTGAAAGAATTACCCAACGCATGGCTTTGAGCTAGCAGTGGTGGTGTTCACATTAAAGTCGTGGGGTCACTACCTATACGTAGAGGAATTCGAGGTGTTCACTGACCACAAGAGTCTCAAGTACTTGTTCACACAAAAGTATTTTAATATGAGACAAAGAAGGTGGTTAGAGTATCTTGAAGACTTCAAGTTCACTTTGTCATATCATCTAAGCGGTCAAGGGCGATAGTAGCAAATCTAGCAGTCCAAGAATGGAAAATAATGGATAGTGAGTGGGTTTGTTCTCCAAGCGACAGACAGTTAAATTGGGCTAGCTTAAATGCCTTGATTGCAATGCCAAAATTACACGGGGAGATACTAATCATACAAGGGTTTGATCAAGTGGTGGAGTTGATCAAGCAGCGAATAGCTTCAAGGTAAGTTACTACTAGTTGGGAGATTGGCGTTGATGGGGATTTGAGATATGGACACAATTGTTTGTACCGAACATTGGAACATGAAGAGAGTCAGTGCTAAAGGCTTTTGATCAGTCCAGTTTTGCTATACATCTGAGAGGTAATAAGATGTATAAGGACCTTCAGAGACAGTATTGGTGGAATGGCAAGTTTGTCTCAATATGTTTAACGTGTCAACAAGTTAAGACAGAACATCAACGATCCTACAACTGGTAGTCTCGACAAGGTCAAAATTTAGGAGGTAATTAGGTCACAGGGGGCAAAAAAATTTCTCTTCAAGGGCAGGATGATGAGTATAACCCAACAGTCATACAAGGTACACTCATATTGTTCAGTACTTATGTGCAAGTCTTATTTGATTCTAGTGTTTCACATTCATTTGTATCTACTGCATGTACACGGGCATTGAGTTTAGAGACTGAGGACTTAAACATATCAATGTATATCATGTCACCCTTAGGAAGACAAGTAATAGTAGGTAGGATACGTCGGGCTTGTAACATAAAAATATCAGGCCTTTAGTTAATTTGTGACTTGCAAGTCGTAGAGATGGCGGACTTTGACGTCATACTAGGCATGGATTTGTTATCAGCTTCTAGAACTGTGATTGACTATCATCGAATGACTATGACTGCCTATTCAACTGACGAAACATGCTTTAAATTTAAGAGAGATAGACAAGATCCAGTTTCAATGGCACAATCTAGGTGGCAAGATTAGTTGACTAGTTGGCTAGCAAGTCTAAAGTTAGAAGAGGCTAATCGGAAAGATTTAGGTTTGCCGATGTATTTTTAGATGACATACCGGGATTACCTCTAAAGCGGGAGCTGGATTTCTCAATTGAGCTATAATTAGGAATAGTTCCGATGTCGATGGCACCTTATCACATGGCGCTAACTGAGTTGCAGAAGTTGAAGACGCAACTTTAGGAATTGCTCGATAAGGACTATATCTGACCTAATACATCGTCGTGGGGAGCCCCGACGTTGTTTGTGAAGAAGAATGAGGGAACAATGCGAATGTGTATAGACTATCGTCAACTTAATCAAGTCACGATAAAGAACAAATACCCCTTCACCCAGAATAGATGACTTGTTTGATTAACTAAGAGGAGCCACTTATTTCTTAAATATTGATTTAAGATTAGGGATTCATCAACTATGGATTAAGGAGGAGGACATACCAAAGACGACATTTCGAACTCGTTATGGCCACTATAAGTTTGTAGTGATGCCATTTGGACTTACTGACACGCTAGCAGTGTTTATGTGCTTGATGAATAAAATTTTTGTGCCATATCTGGATAGGTTTGTTGTCATTTTCATTGATGATATATTGATCTATTCCTCATCAGAGCAAGAACATAAGAAGCATTTGAGAATTACACTACAAGTGCTAAGGAAGAACTAGCTTTATGGGAAGCTTAACAAGTGAAAATTTTGGCTTAAGGAGGACAAGTTTTTTGGACATGTCGTCTCTAGAGAAGGTATATCGGTGGATGACAGTAAGATGCAAACAGTGATGGACTAGAAGCAACCTAAATCAATTTTTGAGGTTGAAAGTTTTTTGGGATTGGCTGGATATTATAGGAGGTTTACTCAGGATTTCTTCGCAATTACAAAGCCGATGACTCGCCTTACACAGAAGAGAGTTAGGTTTGAATGGAATGAAGCATGCGAGAAGGCATTTTAAGAACTTAAGAAGAGATTGACCAATGCGCCGATATTGATCATATCTGAAAGAGGCGTTGGCTACACCGTATACTGTGACGCATCCTAGGAGGAGTTAGGATGTGTGCTTATGTAAAATGGAAGGGTGATAACTTACGGGTCGAGACAGTTAAAAATTCATAAAAAGAATTACCCAATGCATGGCTTGGAGCTAGCAGTGGTGATGTTCGCATTAAAGTTGTGGCGTCACTACTTATATGGAGAGAAGTTCGAGTGTTCACTGAACACAAGAGTCTCAAGTACTTGTTCACACAAAAAGACTTGAATATGAGACAAAAAAGGTGGTTAGAGTATCTCGAAGACTTAAAGTTGACTTTGTCATATCATCCAGGCAACGCCAATGTAGTGGTTGACACATTGAGCAGAAAGTCAATGACGATAGTAGCAAATTTGGCAGTCCAAGAATGGAAAATAATGGAGTCAGTGAGTGGGTTTGTTCTCCAATTGATAGAGAGTTAGGAGGGGGCTAGCTTAAATGCCTTGATTGCAATGCCAGAATTACATCGGGAGATACTAATCGTACAAGAGTTTGATCAAGAGTTGGAGTTTATCAAGCAATGGATGGCTTCAGGGGAAGTTACTACCGGTTGGGAGATTGGTGCTAATGGGGGTTTGAGATACCAGACACAGCTGTTTGTATCAAACATTGAAGCGTTAAGAGAGTTAGTGCTGAAGGCTTTTGATGAGTCCAATTTTGCTGTTCATCTGTGAGGTAATCGGATGTATAAGGACCTCCAAAGATAGTATTGGTGGAATGGCATGAAGAAGGATGTTGCCAAGTTTGTCTCAACATGTTTAACGTGTCAGCAAGTTAAGGTAGAACATAAAAAACCTGGTGGGATGCTTCAACCGTTATCTATTCGGGGTTGGAAATGGAAACATATTACGATGGATTTCATGATAGGACTACTAAGATTGGTGTAGGGACACAACGCTAATTGGGTCATTGTGGACATATTGACTAAGTCGGCACATTTCTTGCCAGTAAGGATGTCAGACACAATGGAGTCCTATAGTCGACTCTACATTCTGAAGATAATCTGATTGCACAGTGTACCAGTTATGATAGTATCAGATCGAGACCTTCGTTTGACGTCAGTATTTTGGCAAAGCCTACAAAAGGCATTGGGGGAGAAGATTCATTTGAGCACGACTTTCCACCCCCAAACTAACGGTCAGTCAGAGCACACAATTCAGACATTGGAGGATATGTTAAAGGCTCGTATGCTGGATTTTCAGAGCCATTAAGAACGATACTTACCATTGGTGGAGTTCACATATAACAATGGTTATCAAGCAATCAAACAGATGGCACCATATTAGGCTCTATATATGGTCTACCTTGCCGATTTTCAATATGTTGGATTGAGGTTTGAAAGATAAGTTTCTTGGGACTAGAGTTAGTTCATGAGACTACTATGAAGATCAAGGTCATCAAGCAAAGTTACTAATGGTGCAGAGTAGACAAAAAAGTTACGCTGACAAGAGAACACGATCGTTGAAGTTTAAGGTAGGCAATCATGTTTTTCTAACGATCAAGCCTAGAAGAGGCATTACTCGGTTTGGTAAGAAAGGAAAGTTGAGCTATAATACATCAGGCCATTTGAGATTCAGGAAAGAATAAAAAAGGTTGCTTATCATTTGGTGTTACCACCACAGATTAGTCGGGTGCATAATGTCTTTCATGTGCCAATGCTAAAGCAGTATATGGTGCTTTCAACTCACATTATTAATTGGGAGGACGTTACTTTAGATGAAGACACAACTTATGAAGAGAAGTCGTTTTAGATTCTAGATCACGGTGAAAAGAGTCTAAGGGACAACACTATCAAGTTGGGCAAAGTGCTTTAGCGTCACCGAAATATAGAAGAATCTACTTAGGAGCGGGAGGATGTTGTGAGAGCTAATTGCTCTGAACTTTTGTTTAACTATCATGTTTAATTTCAAAGACGAAATTATTTAAAGGGGATAGGTTGTAATAACCCGTAATTTTAAATAGAATTTAATATTAATATTTAAAATTAAAATTAAAATTTTATATTTCATATTTATTTCGAGTATTTAACTACTTAAGTTTAGAATTTTAAAAAAATACAAAAAAATAATTAAAAATAATAATATTTTTTAATAGGTCGCTCGAGCGAGCTGTCGATTTACAACAACTTCGAAAATGACAACTTTTTGGATTTTTGGACATTCATGGTCATAACTCTAGGTTTAATGGACGAAGTGAACATTTGCATCAGATTCCTTCGAATTGAAACCAAAATGTCGAATTTATTCTCGGATTTGATGACCATTAGTGGGTTTAAATCAAAAATTTATTTGGAAAATCATGACAATGGTTAATAAGGTGTTAATGGAGGATTTTATGCCTTGGCCTGTAATTAGAGAAAGCAAATTAATCAACCGATTGTTACACATATTTTCGAAATCCATAAGTTTTAGCATATTGCAAGGTGTTATTAAGTTGTCTAGAGAAGTTCAAAGGGTGTTCTTGAGATTTTCCAGAAGCTTCAGGAGGAAGGTTCAAGTTAGGATTTCACCCAAATCTTTTCAAAATCCGCACTTGTTATTTGGCATTTTTCCAAATTAAGGTAGGCTCTATTACCTACCAACCTTAGGATTTTCAATTTCATCGTTATCACATGAATTTAGTTACTGTTTTAGGTTCTGTCGCATTTTAGGGTTTCTACTCGTAACAGAAAATTTCAGATCTAGAATTTTTAAATTTTGAAACAAAAATGATTGATTGCTTGAGCAACCCGAGTGAGGTTGATTTTTAAATTTTCGCCAACAAAAAAAAAATTATAGGTCACTCGAGCGAGCTGCAGAAATTTTTAATTTTTAAATTTTGACTGAAAGCTTGTTTTGGCCGCTCGAGCGAGCTAGGGTCACTTGAGTGACCTGTTGAAAAATATAACAAAATTCCAGAATATTTAACTTACTATTCGGATCCATTGGCTCTGATTATATACTGTATTTTATCCGCCAAATAGCATGAACACTTGGCACATGTATCCATCACGCTTTGATTATGTCCTTGAATCCCCATGGGATCTCATAAGTATCGAAAACCTTGTTATTATATGTTGCCTTAATGTGTGTGAACTAGAGAATGTTGAATTTCTAGTAGTTGTAGAGAACATTATTAAACAAATTGAAGATTGAAATCTATGGTTATATCGGGTATGGCCGTCGTACTACCTGATGCCAAACGTCGTTCCGAAAATGTTAAGGAGTAACCAGTCCCGCATGTATGATTATTTAATGGACGTCGTTCTGAGGTGTGCTAAGGGGTAACCAATCCCACATGTGTGCTCACTTACCGGGTTCAAGCCTCGAGGTGTGCTAAGGGATATCCAGTACCACGTGCATGTTTTTGACCGTCGTGCCATGTTTTATGTGAGTTAGAGTCCCATCGGGCATCGTTTCGACTATACAAGATAATGCAAATCAAAAAGAGCATACTAAACCCGATGTGTTTACTGTCTTTCTTTATTTGGTATCAGCATCTACTATCATTACTTGTTTGACAACTTTATTTTGAACTCTTGTATATTTGTATACCCTCGGTTTTGATTTTTGGGTAATCTTTCCTACTGAGTTTCATTACTCATCGGTATAACTTTTCTGCCATTGGCGTTTCATGCCATGGACAGAGAAAGAGGAGCCGAACACTACTAGAGGGCAAACCTTCACTCGGCTACCCTACCCTTAGAATACTTTGATGTTACTAATTACCTTTAAATTCAGTTGTAAATTTGAAAGAGTACTTTAGCCTCATTTCATCTTCAACCTCAATTTAATCAAATGTTTAAAGTTGTTATGATTTATTTGGTGAATAAAGATTGGTTTTCTTTTAGAAAAATTATTTTGACAAATAAAATAGTATTTAAAAGAATAAAAAAAATTTAACGTGCTGAAAGTCGAGACGTTACAAAAAAAAATCTATTATACAATACATGACAGTGTGGGTCCCACGTATTTTTAATCCAACGGTTAAGATAGAATCAATCCAAAGGCTGAAATCTAAATATATTTTCATAAGAGCGGTCCAAATCGATTAATTCGACGGTAGAGATTACCTCAAATTTTAAATTCTGCTATACTTAGAAGGATTTTTTTCGAAATCTGCTTTCTAAACTCACAGCTTTTGGAAAAATTCTGCTTATGAAACTCAGAATAAGAACGGTTAGGGAAGGTAAACAACTCACGATTTTTTTTTTTCCAATTCACATGAACCATACCATATACCTAGACATTTCTTTGTTGGTAGTGCCGGGACTTTTTTTCCAATTTACATGCTTTACTATTTAGAAACTCAGTGTTTAGGAATAAAGTAAAAAAAAGAAGTTAGTGCAACCTCTCACTTATGGGTAATATTTGTAGGTATGGTTCTTATATCTTTCTCTCTTTTGTTTTCGTGCAAGTTTCTGGATCTCTTTTTGGCTTCATTTATTTAATGCGAGTTTTTTTTTTCTTCCGATTTTAGCATTTTCAGTGAACGTTTCTGTCGGGTAAATAAAATGCACGCTTATTTGAAGTCCTTAGCCAGCATTTCTGTCAGAATAAAGGTGCCTTTTTTTGTTCGGTTTTTTCTTTTTGTATTTAAGTCTTTTCTCATTTGAAGTCCTAGCCAATGTTCTTTAGTTTTTTCTTTCTGTCGAACAGAGTTTGACACAGTGGTAAATGGTGTGGTTCTGTGTATCTAGAATTTGTATTTCTCATATTTGTTGGTGGTATAGTGTAGCATATTTGTGGGATGGTTAGTCTGACTTTGGTAAGATATTGGTGCATTCAAGTAGAATACGTTTTTTTTCTAAAAGATCTCCTTTACTGGTATCTTGCCCATATAATTGTAAAGTTGAAACAATTTTGTATAAAGTAAAATAATATTCTTAAACTGTTTGAAAATCTTGAAGTGTTATGTATAGCTAATCAAAATGTGCTTTTGAAAGAATCACTATTTTTTGGTATTCAAATCTATCTTTCAAATATGACCATAAAACTTGTGGGTTTTTTACTATAAATTATTCAGATTTTAGATCTTCGTGGATGTGACAACAAATAAAAATCATCGCCTTAGCCCCATCTTCTGCTGAGACATTATTTTTATCTTGAATTGTGTGGCCAATGTTTCATTCCATCTAAATGAATTTCTATATCTTGGACCCATGGCAAATAGTTCTTTCCGGAAATATCTAAAGCGGTAAATTTTAAATTCTTAATGTTTGACATATCCTCTAAAATAAAAAAACTTAAATTTAGATATCTATTCAAATAAAACATACATAATATGTGACAATTATAAATGTTACAAATGAGTGTTATAGATCAAAACATAATTATCATAAAAATTGAATTGCAATTATGATGAAGCCACGGGTTTAATAATAATATGAAATCGATTTGCAATTATTCTAGATATGTACACTAAATTATTATTATTGCAATATTCAAGTTGTATATAGTAATTATTACTTCTATATAAGTTAAAATGAAAATTTCAAAATATTTATAGAATTATGCATAATGCATTTGCTGATATGTATATGCATATATGTTTATATTTTTAAGTTACTCATAAAAATTACAAATAAAATTTAATGAAGATGCATAAAACTTTATAAATAAAATTGTCATGTATAGATCTACAAATATGTAATAATAATATCAACTACTAGAGCTAACTTGGTGGCCAAACTCAATATTTCCCTTAAGGAGGTTGCGAGTTCAAGATGGCGTGGTGAATTCAATATTGAAGACCCATCCATTTTGTTACATTTTTCTAAGAAATTTACTGACATGTAACTTGCAAAAATTATTGTGAATGAAAATAATACATGCATAAATTATAACCATTTCTTTGATTAAATACTTCAAGTATTTATTATTTTTTTAATAGAATACTTTAAATATTCATCATATATTTTATATGAAAAGAAATCAATAAAACGGTGCATATAATAAAGTATTCACATGTTCACATTTCTTCAGTAAGTTAGAGTTTCGTGTTGATAACATGTTATAAAATTGATCAGTAATAATTATTCTTTGCATAAAATAAGACAACAAGCGAACACAGTATATAAATAAATAATAGTTCTTAAAAAATTATTAGGATTGATTTTCTAGACCGATCACAATTTTATTACTTTCTTTATGTTTGATTTCCTTTTCTCTCTTTGTTTCTACTATTTCTTTCTCCGTTTCTTTTTCTCTTCCTAATTTGATCTTTTTATAGAGTAAATATCAATGGGACATAAAACTCTGGGTGCTACAAACACATTACTTTTACACATTATTTTTACACATCATTTAAAACTACGTCGTTTT
>JABCMJ010049337.1:0-12615 GCA_014822125.1 Arbutus unedo | reverse complement strand
GGGGTCACTTGACCCCCCTCAACTTTCCAATATTTACATAATTGTTTGAGGTCTAAAAATTAGTTAGTGATTTTGCCCCCTCAAATTATGATATTGCCCCAAATATTGTGCTTGAAGTATGAAAAATTCCCTAAAAAAGTATAAAAATTTTCCTAAACATTTCACCTGTAACAAGAATTTTATCTAAATAAAAGATAAGTATTGTTTTAATATGCATAGTACAAAAAAAATATTTTGCATTCAAAAAAGTAATTGATGAATAATATTTTATACGCCCATAGTTTAAAAAATATTCCAATTTTGTACTTAACGAATGACTCAAAAATCGTTGAGTGCTGTTTTAAATTAATATGTATGTAAGACTAAGTTTTTATATTTATCTTTTATTAAAAGAATATTCGCATGTAATTCCAAATAAGATTTTGATCCCTACTAATTGAAGATTTCTAGTTCCAATCCCTAACCACCACCACACTCTCATTTACTGCAAAGTTTGGAAAAGATCTGAGTATAAGCTGATCGACCGAAGACAAACATAGCACGCCGGTCACTCATAGCTTGGCCCGGAAGGCTCCGGTCGATCTGGAGGAACCTGCTAGTCGCTGCTAGAGTCCAAATTAGGCTCCTCATTTCTAAATAAAAAGAAAAGCATTCCGATCAATTATTAATTCCGATTAAGGTCACCGAGAAGATCTACAAAATATTATTCGGTCGGTGAAGTGGATACGCCAGGAGCTCACGGGACACCAATTAGACAACGCAATCCCCTTTGGACACTGCCAGAAGCTGTATCCATAAGAAAAGAACCCGTACATACCACCAGGGGCTCCTTCCATTTCTTTTTCCTTTTCCACATGAGAACTAGCTGGGACTCAAAACTGAATTACGTCAATCTGAATCTAACCACAACCTAAAATTTGTTTCCGATGGAATAAAAGACTGCTAGAAATGTGTCTTTGGGCTTTGGGCTTTGAGCTAGAATTCTTAGACGCAAGCTAAATTTTTTATGCAATTTTCGACAAGGAGCCCATGGACTGGAAGCATGTGGTAGAGCTAGTGAACAGTTTCAATTTTGAGTCCAGGCAAATTTGCGGTTCTTACCTTCTAGTATTCATGATTTCCTTATATTCAATCTGTTTGTCACAGCTTCTGCTTTTGTTATTTGTCTATAAACAGTTTTTAAAGCTGCTTACAAATTAATTCAGAGAAACATGAAATTTTTTACTGTTCAGATTATGATTTTCAGAATCATTCTTTTGCAAAACACCCCTTGTTACGTTGAGGGTGTTGGAGCTCTGAACCATAAAAAGTGCAAGCTCTAATCTTGTGTTTAGCAGAATGGTGAGTTAATTGTTGGTGTAGCTTCAATTATGTCTTGTTTCCTCCCGACATTGTTTTCCCTTGGCTTTCAGCTTGGTTGGTTTCTTTTCAACTATTTTGTTTTGAGGTTAGCCTACTTGTCTCCGTTGTGATGGTGGTGGTTGTCCATTCAGAACTTGTCAATACAGTTCTTTTGCTGATAAACCAAAAAAAGAACTCAAATCAATGGGGGGAGAAAAGATACCATTTATTCAAAACAAAATTAAGTGATGTTAGAGATTACACGAAGAGAAAAAAAAAAAACTCCCTATGTCAAAATACTTATCATTAGCTACTACCAAAAACGAAACCAACCCCGCTTTGGCATCTGTTGTTCATATCTCTCTCACCATGGTCTTTGAATTAGCTTGATAGAATATGTCAACTCCACTTGTTTGCCAAGATCAACTCATCCACTCAGCCTGCCTTCTGAGTTTCTTCTACTCTGCCGGTGAGATGTGCTCGATGCATCGCTTGTCGAAAAATCTGCTGACGATTTTTGTTCCTGCTACATCAGATTGTAAATTTAAAAGTCAATAAATTATCCACATAAGAGGAGGATATTGAAAAAGCAAACTGATCCAACTAGAAGGCACAAGGAAGATATGGAAAACAATGATGCTCCACTAATTCACTAGTGGCAAGAGGTATATACTTGAGTTGATGGGGCACTTGAGCAACTTATACAAGAGAAAGATAAAGGGGAAGGCATCAAACTACAACTTGCTGAACCATTTTTATTCCATCTGTTCCATTTCCTAGTCAGCCTCAGTTTATTTGGTACAAAAGTCTGAAAGACCCTGTTAGATTTGTTTGGAATAGATTCCATTTTGGGAGAATAGTTCTATGCATTTTTTTTGAGAAAAAGGCTCTATACACATGCCCTGTATTCTCAAGGCATTTCTTTAGACAACTGACTCTGTTTTTTCCTCTTTTCAGATGGTAAATATTTCTTAGAACATAAACATCTGTTAGAACATCGAGCGTGCATCAAATCTGTGTTTGAATTGAAATTGAGATACTCATGCAAGTTCTTCACTTGCAAATCAGATAAATTCATTTCTGAAAGAGTTGCCAATAAGTTATTTCAAAATTGACTATTTGTCCCTCTGCTAGAGGTGTTCTAGAAATGTCTACGATCGAGTAAATAGCTCTATGAATGTATGGACAGCATCAACCTGGAAAGATTTGTACAAGTATGTTTCGTCACCACTTAGAGGAAAATTGTTAGGTATGAATATGTACACCGGTGACTCGATTGGCAAAATCAGATCTCCCCCCAAAAGCTTTTTTTCACCGACGCGAAAAGAAAATATTTTGTTGAAAATGAACAATTTTGACAGCTATGAATAACATAAGGTGATCTTTTTTTACTTGGTGAAGCATTTGCCCAGCGCGTAGTTGCTCAGTTTCTCTTTCTAGTGGTATAGCATACTATAATTCTCAGAAGCAATAAATAACTTGTTCAGCACATAAGTGCCCGAATACCAACATAGCATGAAGTCATGAACGATCCATAAGGTGTATTGAGTTTCTCCTGCAATTCAAGATAAGAAATATCAATTTTCCCAACCTTCCCCCTAAAAAATTCCAAAAACCCTGAAAAAAAGTTGAACATAGTAGTTCCTTCTAACTGCACTGATAATTTCTGCTTTTAATGTCGCTTTCTAAGGTTATGTCAATGCACAAAGGAGTTTGTGACATGTTTCCCGATACAATGAATTCCCAAAATATTCACCCAGGGTGGGAGACAAGAAAAAACAAATAATGCAAGGCTTTTACTGTGATTTAAGCACTCAGATGACTACAATCCATCAAAGAAACAACAGCAGCATTGATAAGAAGAAAATCAATTTCAATGGGGGAACCCGTACCTTGTCTCTAAAAGATTTTATAACTTCGGTCAACAACTTGTCTCCTGCCATCTCTCTTAAGCGCTTGATCAATTCATGCCGGGATATCTTCCTTTCCTGGAACACAAAATTTCAGAATAAGTGGGGAATATAGGAAAGGCATACATACATACACTCTGCCAAAATATGCTAGAGATTCACACTTACTCTATGCTCCTTACGGTATTTCTTGATCAAACTCATGGCATGAGGAGGTAAGAACTTTGAAAGTACACAGATAAGAGTAGCAAATGGCATCCAAGGTGAAGTTGGTTTCCTCGGTGGAGCTTGAATCCTTTGCACACCTAGACAATTCCAAAATACGAACCAAATAATTGGTACTTCTTGATCTGTTCCAAATTTTTAATTCATCATAACAACAAATTAATATCCAGATGTATGTCGATTTGCTTACCTTTTTTTGAACATGGAGCTCTAAAACTTACAACATACTCGGGCAAGATATGTGTATTCATGTTGGTACTCCACACTATATACTTCTTAGAAGAAATAAGATCATCGACACCAGAATCAAACTCTTCTGAACTCGGATGAAACTGTTCAGTTCCAGGATTAATAAGCTCCATGTTCCCCATAATAACGCGACAAAGCATTACATGGCTCAAGCCATCTTCATCGACACTCGTGGATTCCACACTGTCAACAAAAACAAAAGTATTAATACAACTATTCAGTTCAAAGATTGAACATGATAAGAGAATTCTTGTACGTTTGGCCAAGAAGAAATGACTTATACCTGCCAAAGAATGACTCGATTTAGTTTTCTCAAAATCAAGTTTTCATCACATTTTCCGAAAAGCTTGTTAGTTTGATGGATTTTCAAGGCATGCCTAAGCCTTGCCAGTGACACTCCAAGGAGCGTTAGAAAATCAGCGCAATGTTTGAAAATTCTTAAAAACCATATTTGCTTGAAACAGAACACAATTGAGCGTTTTTATATTTGAAACTGCAAAACTGGTAACCTAAATGATCATGCGAAATTATTCTGAAGCAGAAAATGAACATGTACGAAGAATACTGGCTTACCAATCAATTGAGCAACCATCAGGAGACAGATAGATGCCATGGCCATACAGTGCCTTGTTCACATCATCACCACAATGACCAAAACCATGTGAAATAATCTTCCCAATCGCCTCCCTGGAACTGCCATACCAAGCATACTTCAAATTTGCACTACCGCCACACTTATTTTCCATTGCTTTGGAGAAAATATGAAATGATTGAAGCCGAGCTTGTCCTGTAAAGCTAGAGCAAGAATTTCTGTGTATAGCAACTACAGAGGTATGAACTCCAGTACTGCCCAGACCCGAAAGGAACTTCCCCTTGATAATCTGGTGCAGCTTATCTCCTTCATCCAATTTGATCAACCCATTACCAAACAATTGAGAATCCCCATTGTTTGGTCCGGAAATCCCACTTTCACAGTCAGAAATTGAATCTTCTTTGGTACCCGAATGGTTACTCTGATTATCTAATCTTTGTGCCCTAATATTATTAGCTACTAAACCTCTAAATCCATGTACATGTTGGCCAGTTGTTCCCATTGGAACAGAGAATAGCTCCATAACAAGAAATTCCAAAGAAAATCAAAAGGGTGCAACCTAGAAACTAAAGAAAATTACCCAGAACAAAGAAAAGGGGGAGAAAATAAAGGTTGGCATAATAAAAAAGGGTGTTTTGATAGATAGTCAAGTTTTTGGACCAGAGAAGGGAAAATCAAAGTACTAACTACCATCAAAACAAGGAAATCTAAAGCAAATTCTACTGGGATTGAATACTAATTCTTTAAAGAACAAGGAAAAAGAAAGGCGAGGATAACAGGAATAAGAATATCTGCCAACCGAATATGGGGAAAAAAAATCAATTATATGCTTACCTGGAGATGAAGCAATAACACATTCTTAGTAGTTAAGCAGAGTAAATTGATGAAAGTTAGACACCGACTCCAAAATTGCAAATAAATTTGGAGATTGTATGTATATGTATGGTTGTATGCATCTATATATGGGTTTGTTGTTACTTGGAGAAGAGGAATGAAGGAGGAGGGAGAAGGTGAAGTACTAAAAAAAACTAACGGAAACACCGCCTCACGTTTTATATGTTCTGTATGCTCGAGAGAGAGAGAGAGAGAGAGAGAGAGAAGACCGTCCAATTAGGACCACCGACCACGGCCACACTGCTAAAATATAAAAGAGGCAACACGTGCACCCCATGCGTGCACCCTAAATTAGGTCCGCATTCGACCCGATTGGAATGGATAAGTGGATAACTATGATGTTGGATTACACGAGTACCAGAATAAAGTATTGAGACGTGTGTGTGTTGTACCCAAACCAACGAAACATAAATACACAAATAGGGAATTGGTCGTCGTTTTACATCGTAAAATACTGTTTGATGTGCGTAATACATAGCAAAATTTTCTAATGCCATAAATAGATAATCACTAATTTTTTAAATTCAGATACAATTACGATCACACTCTCCAACTTCAAGGACATGATATGAACACAAAATAATAATAGTACAATCTCAATATCATAAAAATTCATAACAGGTTTTATCAGTTACAGTAATTTTCAAATAAAAATAATTAAACAATAAATACATGACCCATAATACCCAATAAACAGTACTCTTCTGACTCTTTATAATAACCCCTAAGATTATCTTTATTACATATAAATGATTAATAACAACAACATAAGCTGAAACTCATATAAAATTGCACATTAAATAACAAAGTAACGAGTACTAAAACATGTCTCGTAGCAAAATATACAGATTTTTTATTTAATACAAAAGTACACAATTTGCAAAAAGTTTTAATTATTTAGATATACAAATGAAAACCACATGCAACTCATGAAACCCTACCACAACCAATAACCAAATCACCTACACGAGAACCCACGTCATGTTCCCATCTCCAATTTTTCGCTGAAACTAAATTCTAGTTTCAAACTTCAAATCATCTACGGACTTTCATCGAGGGTCTACTCTCACACGGGACACCTTACAGTATATTTGCGGACTTTCACCAAGAGACTATCCACACGCGAGACACCTTGCAGTACATTTATGGACTTTCACCAAAGGCTTTACCCACACACGGAGCACCCAACAATCAAGTTCACTAACTAACACCGACAGAATCACCTACAATCGGTCACCTTTTAGGGATATACATCGACGAAATCACACAAACACCAATCCAAGGTAGTCACGACATTGACCCTTGTGAACATCAAATAACTTGTTCCAGACCAAATCGACACATGTGAAGACCGTCCCGATTTTTAATTTAACAATTTTTTCTTAAATAAATCATTATGGGATACATAGGAGTTTTGAAGGTTTTAATGATAATTTTAAAAGTTTGGAGGTAAATTGAGATTTTATGAACTTTTGAGGTTTAAGCATAATTATAATATTTATGGCTATATAATCATACTTAACCCTAAGTTTGCCTCATAAAAAAATCCTAATTATTATCACACGCAAATCCTAAATCATAAACGATTGTTTCTCTCGTTCTTGAGTTGTTCTAGTGTTGGGAGTAGAACGAGTACTCGAATCTTAGATTCTCAAAAGAACGTGAAGAAAGAAGATTGATCCCGGCAATGAGAACTTCAAGTCAAGCCTAGGGATTGATCAGTCTCGTAGAGAATCGAAGGATTTTGCTAAAGTTTTGGTTTCATCAAAATCTTGAAAACGAGGTAGGCTTTGATGTTAATGTCGGTTTAATGTTATTTAAATCTTTGTTTCGATCCTTATTCTGTGTTTATACATGTATATCTTAATTGTTTCATGATGTTGTAATATTTTCCATGTAAAATCGAGCAAGTTTTGATGTAATTCATGGCTTGAAAGTGCTCATTTCGAGTTTCAAGAAAATCATAAAATTACACAAACTGCTCGAGCGAGCTGAGGACCACTCAAACGATCTCTCAAAATTTCACTTGTGTTTTTTTTGAATAGTAAGCTTGTTTTTTGCCGCTCGAGCAACCTCATAAAAAAACTAAAAAATTATATTTTTAATTTTTGTGTCATTTTCGGTTAAACTATTTATTTTTTGCATGTTGTTCGGGTGTGGAACATGTTGTTTAATGTTTATATAGTCATGGGTCAGTATCAGGTTATCATGGGTTTGTGAATGTGTAATTTTGTCGACATAAGTCCGTAATAGGCGACCGGGTGAGGGGTGTTCTATTAATGTTAGTATGATAACCTGACCACATGGTTAAAGTCCCTAGGTGATATTTCGTAAACAATGATCTGGGTGAGGGGTGTCCCGTCGGTGTCAGTTTGTAAACCCGACTCTAGGTGCCTGGAATTTGGGTACACTCTCACTGAAAACCCGTAAATAAATTTTGATTCTGGAACTAGAATTTGGCTTCAGCCTGAAATTGTAATTTGGTTCCAGTGGGATATTGGAGTCTGGAATTGAGGGTTAGATTTCAGCATAAATTGTGTTTGTGGGCGGCTGTGGATCTCATGTATTTCATATGAAACTATGTGTATAACAAAGCCTTTTGCAAACTGTATATATTTTTTGTACCATCGAAAAACCTATATGTTTTGATTTTGGAGCAGAATTTAATCTTTACTGTTCTGCTATTAGCATGTTATCTTACGATTTTCATCTTATGTTGTTGAATTAATCATTTTTGAGATATTGATGGACAAGCAAGGGGTTGGCTCCTTGTAGAAAGTTTGAAGCTCTTGTGCTAAGGTTTTATTTGAGTTTTTATGAGATATTATTTTGTTGAGTAGTTGCAGGCTTGGTTGACTATTTAATTGATCAAGTAAATATTTGGTGTAAGAGTTTTAAATATTTATTATTTAATTATTTATTTCTAGAATTGTTGTAATAGATTTAAATTGTTATGATTTGTTTTATGCTTCATTCATACCCTTAGAGTTAGAGTGTAAGAACTTGGTATCAGAATATGGTTCGAATACCAAGTGTATGTGGGTAGGATTCTAGGGGGTTATGTGCTTATATAGCGTTGTGCTCAGATAATGTCATGCCTAGCTTGTCTTAGGACGTCAATGCAACTACTTGTGAAATCTGATTATAAGATATGTCTAATCATCGTGTCTTATAGCTGGATGTCTGGAAAAGTTAATTCAAAACTGGGTCAATACTCTTGTAGGTACTCCGCTTTACGTGATTGCGTTGTTACCTAGTGTTGATAGCTATCATCGTCTTCTTGCATCGTAGAATCATTTTGTCGCGTCAAGGTTGACGTAAGGACAAGGGTGGTGCGCTAACTGGAGCACTTGGGCTAGTGTCTTGATTGATAAAGGTGCTTTGAATTCTTTTAGTGTCTCTAGTTTTGCACTTGTTCGAAGTCTAGAAATTGAGTTGATAGATCTTGCCTGGCCTGTGAAGATGCATGTTCATAGTAAGGTGACCCTTGGACGTGTTGTGGGTCATATGAGGTTGTGATATGCTATCATTGTCTGTCCTTTGACTTGGCGGTGTGAAACAATACAGTTTGATATCATTGTGATACTAGGAGTTGGTGATATTTTTATTTTTGAGAGGCTGTCGTGGTGTACATCATGAGTTATTTTTGTCCTGAGTTGGTAAACTTCGACGACAAAATTTTTTAAGAAGGGAAGATTTTGAGGACCCTCTCAATTTTTAGTTTAATTTTTTTCTTCGATAAACCATTACAGAATAAATGGCAATTTTAATCATAATTCTTGCAATTTGGAGTTACATTGAGATTTTATAGGACTTGCAGGGTTTAAGCATACTTATAATATTTATGGCTATATAATCATACTTAATCTAAATCATAACAAACTCTAATTATTACCACATGCAAATCCAAAATCATAGACGGTCGTTTTTCTCGTTCTTGAGGTTTTTCGGTATTGGGGGTAGAACAAGTGCCCAAACTTTAGATTCTCAAAAGAATGTGAAGGAGGAAGATCGATCCTGGTAACAAAAGCTCTGAGTCAATCCTAGGATTGATCAATCTCGCGGGAGAATCGAAGGATATCGCTAAAGTTAGGGTTTCGTTAGAATCTTGAAAATAGGGTAGGATTTCGCTAAAATTATACTTGTATACCTCAATTAGTTCGTGATGTTGTAATTTTTTTCGTGTAAAACCGAGCAAAATTTTGATGAAATTGATAGCCTAAAAGTGTTCTGTTCGATTTTCAATTGTGTTTTGTTTTGGACAGTAAGTTTTTTTTTTTTTTTTTCACTCGGGCAACCTTCACGACCGCTTGAGTGACCTCATAAAAAATTAGAAAATTATATTTTTAATTTTTTGTGCAATTTTCTATTAAATTTGTTTGTTTGCACATGTTGTTTGGGTTTGGAATTTGTCGTGTAATAGTTATAAGGTCATTGGCCAGTGTATCACACCCCACTATTTCAAAAATAGCATTTGAAATTCAAGGTGACCTCCTTCAATTTTTGCTATGTTCTAAAACACGAACAAAAACTCCAAGACTACTAGTTTTATCAAAATATATTCGATTTCATGCGAAAATCATCATAGAACCATATATCAGTCAATACGTGCACATCGAAACACATAATGGTGATAGAAATAACGATTTAACCAACTTTAAATTGAACTTAACATGAAATCCTATCTCGAATCAAGAGTGCGACAAAACCCTAACTACCGCGATTTCCTTTGATTCCCACAATGCTGATCAATTTAAGGCTTGACCAGATCCCTCGTCAGAGGTATCCATCTTCCTCCTTCTTGTTCTTCAAAAATCCAAGAAACAGCGTTCGATTCAATCTCAACACCAAAACACCGCACAAACAATATAGAAAGAAAACAGTCAACAACTAATTTAGGGTTTGTGTGTAGCGATTTTAGGGTTTTAGATAGGATTATATAACTACGAATTTTATATTTACACTATAACCCCTTAAGTTCGTTAAATTTATAATTTAACTCTAAATTTTTCAGAATTCTCATTAAAATTCAAAAGGTTCCCATTATTTAGTTTTTACTTAATTTAAAAAAATTCCCATTATTTAGTTTTTACTTAATTTAAGAAAAATAATTATAATCCAAAATTCGAACGGTCCTCAGATCAATAGATAGGAACATTTGTATTCCGAAGAAGCTACAAAATTATAAAACTCTCAATCTCTCTACCAGTGATATCTGCCTTAGTTCATTATCTATTTTTCTCGAACTTAGACACATTTATAATAAAATGGAGAGAGAATTAGGACAAGACAAAGCATAAGTCAAAAATTTACAAATGGGTAACAGATCTTGCAAGGCTTCAACAAAAGTTGCATCAATACTTCAAGCCAATCCAAGAGATTGACTTTTGGCTCCAAGCATTATCCTATATTTTCAAAACACTTTACCTTATCAAAAAGTCTTGAATCAATGAAGCAAACATATATGCTTTGGAAATTAAAAAACCAGAATAGGCAAGATTCTTCATTAATTTAGACCAATAAGATTTGAAGAGAGTAGTAATAGGCAGAAGCAGATAAATAGACGTCTCAAATAGGTAGAACTGAACTAAACTCAACTGAATTGAACTAGAATATTAATGCTCTTACAAACAAAATACAAAAACACAAGTTACTAGAACAATTCAAATAGAAGAGCCAGATTTTTTAAGTTTCGAGTAAGCTTTTAGAAATGAATTTCAACAAAGTAAGACTTGCTATCAACAATTGAAAAATTCACAAGACAAAATGGAGGGGTCACAAATGGTCCTACTAAAAATCCAGTTTTGTTTGACAATGAAGTGCAATTTTGATCGAATTTCTTGGTTTTGAATTACAAGAATTACCACATTCCAGATGAGTTGAGACGACATTAAACTTTGATAACAAATAGAACAATAAGTGGCACTTGAGACGCATCAATGTCAGTGACATTTTTCAACAAATTAGTAGTGCCCCTTTTAGCCAACAACTTTGCTATCAGTGGTGGTTGCTCCTCCTACAATTGTACTCCTTTCAAGAACATACAAGTTATTGTGTTGTATACCTCTTATCACCAGGTAATTTGATACAATCTCAAAAACTCCACAAAGCAAAGTAATTCTCAAGCATATGAACTCTAGAACTCTCAAAGAGAGAAGATTTTGTCCCAAAGTTAAAACATACCGAACATCAAATAGAACAAATGTACATGGATCCATTATGTAAACAGAAATTGATGTTACCTACCCCTAGAGTCTTACAAGTATGGCTATTACCCATCAATGTAGAAGCATCGTTTAACTTATCGAAGTTGGAAAACAAATTCCTATTGGGACACATATGATAGAAAGCACCAGAATCCAGTATCCATTAACCTGAATGAACATCAGATGACAAACCCACAAGTGCAAACTCTAGATTATTTTCTTCAGTTGCAATGTTGGCTTTGGTTATCAATCGCCTTTTGGAAAGATTGACAATCCTATCTTCCAAAACTTTCTTACGACAATAGGCACAGACGTCTTTTGAAATCTTATTAGGGTAGATTTCTTCCGATTAGGGCCTGTTTTTTGCAAACATAACTTTAGTTGTTGTGTCCCTATCCACCTAATTATCCTTCCTACAATACTTGTTATTGATAACGGCTTTGCACACAACCTCATAATTGATCTCTTCTTTACCGTTCAACAGAGTAGTGATGAGATGATCATGCTCACAAAGAAGAGAATTCAACATTAGTAGAGTCTTCTCTTTGTCAAGGATTTCGGCATCCAGATTTTGAAAATCGACAAGTATTTTATTAAACACATTTTAGTGTTCATTTATGGAGCTACATGCTCAATATTGGAAATGAAAGAGCTTTTTCTTCAGGTAGAGATGGTTCTCTATGTATGATGTAGAAAATGATGCCCCAAAAGAGGTGAGTTTTTTTTTATTTTTTTATTTTTTTTTATTTTTATTATAAACTACGCTAGCGGATCCACAAAATATGCACTGGGTGTTTTTGATATCATGCAAGGGATCCCAACAGTAATGGCGCCATAATAGTTGGCTCGGTGGGAGGTTTGGTGTTGCTTGGAGGAGAGATGCGTCGAGCATACGCATATGCTAGGGTAATGCTTTATCATCCTCAAATGAAGATTAAGGATGTCCGTACAAAAGAGCTTGTAGAGGCCGTGGAACAAGAAGGGAGTCTATATGATGAGATCATAAATTTTTTTGTGGAAAACATTTCTGTTTTAGTTCACTCTAGAATTTTTTCTTTCAGAACTTAGACCAATTTATAGGAAAGAGAGAGGGAATCAGGACAAGGCAAAGGATAACTCAAAATCTTGCAAATGAGTTGTAGATCTTTCATAGGCTTCAACAAAGGTCGCGTCATAACTTCAAGTCAACCGAAGAGCT
>JABCMJ010049329.1:0-12946 GCA_014822125.1 Arbutus unedo | reverse complement strand
AAAGTGATGTTTAAACAGTCCCATGTGGGAGAATGAAGGGTAATATTCATTGAGGAATGAGGTGTCCCATGGGAACATCATGTGTAGAAACAGGGCAAGTGTTCAAATTTTGAGGGTTTTGGGGTTGAGGACCCTCCCCCACAACTCAAACCCTAACTTCAAAAGTAATTGGACCAAAACATATTTAACCGAATTTGGAGTAGGCACACTCTGCCCAATGCCCAACACCTTGTTTTGTGAGTCCAGATGGGGGCCATTTTAGATCTGGTTATCTTTTTTTTTTTAATTTTTTAATTTATAGTTTCTACGATTATATAAATTATATATTTGTTTATATAAGTACTTCGACGATCCTCACTTTTTAATAATACAAAGTTTCATAGGCTTATCTTGAGTTGGTACGTACGGAAATGAGCTATTCCCAATAGCAGGATGACGGTAGTGAGGCTTCATTAGAGATAAATCGAGTATTAGCGAGTAGCAGCTAGCACTAGGAGGGTCGTAATTTCACTTTGAGGCTCTCTCAATACTTTGCTTCTTTTTATTGTACCAATTTTATAATTTTATCTATATGATATATAAGATTTTCTTTGACAATAAAAAAAACGAAAAACAAAAGGTTCATATAAAAAAACATGAGTAAACGAGTTACCGCTTGATTCTCCAAGATGAAATAACTTTTTTGATCTCTATCAAAGACTGCATTGAACCCTTTACAAATTAATGGATGTAGATAAATAGCGCGTTCTTCTACTAAAAGAATAAAACGAAAGGCATGATTCTTTTCGTCGCAGATCCCTCTAAAGATAAAGATACATTAACAGTTATTCTGATCTCCACCAAAGTTGGTATTGAATCCTTTACAAAATATGAATGTAAGCAAATAAAGCATCCTTATGTTGTAGATGTGGGTTTAGATAAGGTGATCTAACAAAAATCTATCAATTCGATGTACTCATCAACTAAATAATATATGAAAATATTTATACTTATCAGACATCAGTTCAGTTAGCCTAATGGAAATCAAAAGTGTGAAACATGTTCGTAAATATACATTGTCTAGTCTAAGTCTAGAAAGCAAAGTATCAAACCTAGATGGGAACCCTATATAAATATTCTTGCTTTGAAACATGTTTACAACTTTAATCATGTTTTTTTGGTTAATGAAAAGTATGATGTAACTTCTCTGAGTTAACGTCACGTAACATTTCAATTTAAATATGACTTGTTCACATAAAAGGTCTCTCGATAACTTAAAAAGAAATGATTTCTGCTTTTCAACTTGAAGAGCTCATCGAGAATTCACTGAGAAAAAGTAAACAGGAAAAATACGAGTCAATTATCGAGTCCTGTAACGACAGTCGCTCCAATTACAAAAACAGGATCCCCACTTGTTTTAGAGCATGTTCCATACCTTATTCATTACGCTAGTGGCTTTGTTGATCCATATCTCGTTTCATTCATCGTTGAAGTTCACTTCAATTCCTCTTTGATATCCGTAATCTATCTAAGTAGGGATAAAGACAGAATCCGAGTAAGGAGCAGGATACTTTCCATTTGAGGTACAAGAAGTGGATTAAGCAATACTAATTGGACAAACAGATTCATTTAGACTAGTTATAGAAAGTTCACTAAAGTCAAAAAAGAAACTATATGTACTTTCTTCGGGAGAGTGGCCAACAAGATTAATTGTCTATTGCAAAACCCTTGTTGATTTTGAACTTCGTTTGCAAAGGAATTTTTGACGAGCCAATTCTTTTTTATGTACTTTGCTCCTCTTCGTTTGAGGTATGTACCCAATTAAATTGATACTGATCAAGCACCTAACAGATTATGTAACCCGAGACTCTAAAACCGAAGGTTCAATTTTGGATATGTACTCAATTACCGGAGGATATCTACTTCGTTTTCCGCTTGATAAATTTAGAGAATTTATCGGCAAATTTAGAGAATTTATTAATCTTTGAAGGTAAAGATTACAAAGATTAAAAATATTACAAAATATAATGGCATCACAACGACCATACTTCGCACTCGAATCACAACGAGATTGACACTCGAAAAACGACAATCATATTATTTTGAATTCAAATCCAAATCATAGAAATCTGATCAAGAGAATCCAAATCCAATGGCCCAGAAACATCTGGTAGGGACACTGATTTGGAGGATTGATCAAGACTGATCAGCAACAGGGAGATGGAAAATTACGTAAATCTGAGACCCCTCAATGTCCTTATGGCCACATCAGGTACAGGTCACAGCCAGTTTTCGAGAACCTTTTTACTAGAAAAATATTATTTGGACCACCTAGTACAAGAAAATTATTGGATGCTCCTTAGGTTATGACTTGCTGTAAATGGCTATCCCAACACTCTCCGAACAGGGAGTCTGCTGTATAGTAAGATTTGCAACGCGTTAAAATGATATTGTTTGACACCTGTTCAGATGTTGGATAGTTTTAGAAGTCAAAAGATAATGTCATTTTGACGGACAACAAATCCTTTTATGCATAATGTACAACAAGGTTTCCTACTCCAATACTTTCCTCCACTATAAAAACATGTGAAGTTCACAACAAACTGCATATAATTGTGGAGGGTGTCGAGGTACCCGTGTCCTAGAACGAATGAATAATTATTCCAAAGTAAATCGTTCAGTGGGCCATACACAAGGGCCATTTTTTGCATGATTTTTTAAGTAGTAACCTAGAATAGGGTGAATGTACCTCCTAAGATTGTATTTGGTACATAAAATGAATATGCAAGAGCTAGCGTAGAATTTACATATCTGTCAAAAAGTATTGTCGTCCACAACTCACAATCATAGGTAGAGCATCTATTGTAATTATATAGGAGTTAAATTAAAGTCACATCTTCTGTTACGAGTCAATAATTATTCCACTTTCTCGGGACTCCCGTAGGAAGGCAACTAGCAATATTATAAGTAATTTGTACTAGAAAAATATTATTTGGACCACCTAGTACAAGAAAATTATTGGATGCGCCTTAGGTTATGACTTGCTGTCAATGGCTATCCCAACACTCTTCTAACTGGGATTTTGTTGTGCAGTACGGTGTGCAGCAAGCTAAGACGATGTCATTTTGACTCGTGTTCAGACACCAAATGAATTTTGGACGCCAAAACATAACGTCGTTTTGACGGACAGTAAGCCTTTTTATGCACCGTGTACAACAAGATTCCAGAGTCCAATATTTTCGTCCACTACAAAAACATGTGGAGTTCACAGCGAACTGCATATAATTGTGGAGGGTGTTGAGGTACCAGTGCATAAACGGAATAACAATCATTCCAAAGTAAATTGTTCAACGGGCCATACATAAGGACACTTTTTCGCATGATTTTTTTAGTAGTACCCTAGAATGGTGAATGTACCTCTTAAGATTGTATTTGCTACATAAAATGGATATGCAAGAGCATAGAATTTACATATCCATAAAAAAATATTGTTGTCCACAACTCACAATCATAGGTAGAGCATCTATCATAATTATAATGGAGTTAAATTAAGGTCACATTTTCTGTTACGGGTCAATAATTGTCCGTCTTTCTTGAGGCTCCCGTAGGAAGGCAAGTAGCAATATTATAAATATTTTATCACCTTTTATACGTCATACTAAACTGCGATGTGTCACCATATGAGAATAAGATTGGGAGGGATACATTGAACCCAATTATTAAGCAAGAAACTCTTGAGTACTTACCCATTACATCAACCATTGGTGGTGGGGTGATGAGCGAAAGGGACAAGTGAGTTGAGAATCCTAATTTTTACACCCAATTAGTGTCAACAAACCAATTAGGTATTTGTTTTTCAAAAGCATATCCATATATATTGGGTAGGTCATTAGGTGTTAATCTGGTAGTTAAGGCTTTTATTAAGCAAGAACTTTGATTATTATCTTGGTAGTTAGGGCATGACTTAAGGACCTTCTAAGATCACAAATTTAAAATCTTTCAGATGCTATTAATTTTTATTGGACCAGTTTATATAGGATTTTATCTTAGCTTTAATTGGATTATACCCTCTAGCAGATGATGAGATTCGTTCTAAAAAAAAGGCCATCGATTCATTACTTAGATAGAGGAACCATTGGACTACTAACTACATGAATGTATAAGTCCTTTTGGTCAACTTGCCAAGGAAGAGTCTTTGTGGGCCGCCCTTCTTCGTTCCCTAAAAGACTGTTTCCTTTAAGTGGGAGTGAGGCCATCAAATTAGTTGAGATATGCATAAATTAACTTAGGCACTATTAATTATCTAAAAAGAAACTTTTAATAGTTACCCATTACATCAACTATTGGCGGTGGGGTGATGAGGAAAAGTGACAAGTGAGTTGGGAATCCCAAATTTTACCCCCAATTAGTGTCAACACATTAATTAATTATTTTTTTTTCCAAAAGCATATCTATATTTGGGTAGGTCATTAGGTGTCCCTAACCATATAGATTTTCAACCCCTACTAAAAAAAGGAATGGGGACCCTAACGTGCAGTGTTCATAGTAAGACATGTTATGTATCAAAATAACGTTATTTTGACGCATAAAAAATTATTCGAACATTGTTTGAATGTTGTCTGACCATTTGAACAATTTTTTATGCGCCAAAATAATATTATTTTAATGAATAATATACTCTGTAGTGTACAATGCATGATAAAACTCCCAAATACATGAAGATATCCTCTTTCCTTACATTATATCTGCCTTGGAGTTGATTACACTAAGGGAAAAAAGAAAGTACTTTAATTATTGTGAAGTTGCTCAATTATTGCTCTATTTGTTATTTCTTGCACTAGACCACTTCATCTTATCCAAAGCAGCCCATGAATTAAGCATGAAAAATACGATCTTTTTTTTTTTTTTTTGCATGGTCTCAATTATTTGGTAAGATTCTTTCCTATGATATTTTAGTATTGTAAGGTACATATGATATGTTTTGAATAATTGGGAATTTTGATCATTATAAATCAAGCAATTATTTATATTTTAAACTCGATTTCGAGTAAGCAATTGGATTGAATTTGTGTCTAAGTAGCCATCAAATCTCGGCAATTCATTCTGTTTTTAAACATGCAAAATAAAAGTTCATCGGTTCTTATATTTATAAGTGATCAACTCGTTACTATCACTCGAGCGATTTAAGTAGGAGGACTTTTGGTGCTTAAGTCATAGTACAAAAGTATTTATGCTTTGAATCGGAGCGTACCTTTTGGGATTTTGTAACCTCCTTCTTATAGATGATTTTGACCTAAGAGTAGCATTAGAATCTCGCCAAGATGCTTTTCAAATTATTTGTGGATCCTCGTCTGAGATCTTTACATAATCTCTCATAAGATTACTACTTGTCATCAACCGGTCTCAATAAAAAGTGTATTCCAAGCATAGGGTCAATTGATCGGTTGTAGCATAATAATTCGGAAGTCCAGAGTCGAATCCACAGGGAACGAATAATTTGAAAGTTTATGGGGAAAAAAGAAGAAAAAATTTGAAAAATATGGTTGTGTAAAGATGTTGGGAAGAAATATTGAGAAAACTAATTAACAAAAATAAGATTCAATTCTCGGAATCCAGATCAACCGTGACTCGTAATAACTCAATCCTCTAAAATAACTCAACTCCGGTTCTATAATATTGAACCTTCGTTGGACGATGAAAAAATTAGAATTTATCAAAAATCAAGAAAGATTGACAATCATTATATAATCAAGATAAAAAAATTTGATTTTCAAATCAAAATCTTGTAGATCTAAAAATTATGTGTGTTAACGGAAATTATCTAAACACAAGTAAAAATCTTACAAAAACTCTTGATTGATTTCAAAATGGTTCTTAATTTAATAAAACGACATCATACATTAAAGACCTTGTGCGATGATCGAATTACCTTAAGTCACGATTCGATGTTTCATTTTCGAATCGAATCTTCAGAGGATTAACTATTCATTGATTGAATAGAATTTATGAGAAATAAAAGAATAGGAGGACGAAAAAGCTGGACTTCGAATTAAAATAAAAATACTCTCAATGTTTTCTGACAATTCTTGTGATTCAAGTAAAACTAATTATTATCTCTAGAACAAAAAGTTGATCCTAATCTCTAACTAGACTTCCTCTTAAATAGACTTCTAAGCTAACAAAAAAGGTAAAGATAACATTTTAAAAGAATCATTATCCCATAAAATAAGAAAATTTTCTTTTTTTCCCTATTACCGGTACTATATGTTCATTTGCGGTAATTTCAGTTTTTCTCCAAATTCGGACAGTGCACTCTATTTTCAGTAATTATAGGTTCTGTCTCTTTTTTCTCTTCTTCGGCAAATTCAGGCAGTGTACTCTATTATTGGTAATTCAGTACTTATTACCGTTAATTGAACCTTCTGCCTTCATTCTTGACTTTTTGCTTCCAATTTTTTGATTTGATTTTCGTTAACATTCTGAACCTCATAATTTTCTGTAGAATACTTCATTTGCATACTAACAATCAAAACAAGTGTTAAATGGTAAAATCACGTAAAATGCGACCAATAGATAATAAACGTAAGTAAGTCAAAGGGTTTCGACATAAAATATACGCATTTTTTTAGTGCCAATCACTTCCCTTCGGAATTCTTGCCATAAGATCTTTTCAAGATTTTTCGATAGTCCCATCGGCTGGGATCTCTCTCAGGGCCATATTGTCGACCCGGCTCGATCGATATCTAGTTTTTGGCTTGGGTCTGCAAGCTATTGGACATCTGACCCTGCCAGCCCATCTCTCATTTCGGTCCTACTCTCCTCCGCTGGTTCTTGCACTATGCAGCCTGGTTACTGAAAATGACTCGACATTTTGACACACTACAGTTTATATGGATAAGATCAAGAAGAGAATACTTAAATGGGAATAAAGTCAATAATAAGATTTGAATAGAAAACAAATGGGAACAGATAAATAAGGGTAGGTAAAAAAATAGATCAAAAAATCTGGTCAACAAATAGCTAATGAAAAGTCAACCTCCTTGTGTGACATCAATTTTGCTACTTGCACTTTTCCCACGAAGTCTTCCCAATCCTCAATCTCCAACCTTTATTTAATCCCCTCCATCCCTTCCAAAGATTCTCTCTCTCTCTCTATCTCTCTCCTGAATATCCCATTTTTTTGCAGCTCTCTCACACAGCCAAAACTCTACCCTTTTCTCTTCTTCATAACAAGATGGGGGTGGCCACACAAATCCCAAATCAAACTGAAAAGATCAGAGAAATTGAGCTTCCAATCATAAACCTATCACTTGAGAGGTCAAAGGTGTCAAACCTAATTGTAAAAGCTTGTGAAGAGTTTGGTTTCTTTAAGGTAATCAACCATGGTGTGTCTGAACATGTTATCCACAGAATGGAAGAAGAAAGCAGGGTTTTTTTTGCCAAACCGGGGTCCGAAAAACAACGGGCAGGGCCGGCTAACCCTTATGGATATGGCAGCAAGACCATAGGGTTTAATGGTGATATTGGTGAGGTTGAATATCTTCTTCTCAGTACCAACTTTCAATCCATTTCTCAAAGATCCAAAACTATCTCCATTGACCCAATCAAATTCAGGTACTACCATTCTTTCCTGTGTAATAAATAGTCTTTTTTTTTTTTTGTCGGCAAAAAAATATTATTAATCCATGACATGGACGGCATCACAACAGGAGAAACGAGAATCCTGAGTAGCTCAGCACTCACGACCTCGATAATCATTTGACACCCCAGACCCACTTTTTTTTTTCTTGAGGGTTTTATGTGATACCCTTAAGTCCTCCATGTGGGTGTATACGTATGTACATATATACATACATAGAGTTATACGTATAATGGAGTAGGTGATGGCATGTATAGTAAGTAACCTTTGCCGATTAACTTATTTTATAAATTTGCTTATTTTGTCAATGGTTTTTTGATTATTTTACATTTTGATTATATAGAAAATAAGTAAATTGACAAGGACTGTCAAAACATACCATTGAAAAAGAACTCCAAACGGAAATAAAAATTGAAAGCATAGCAACTAGATTTAGGGTGTGTTTGGTCACCTCATTTTTACACGTAGTTTTGCATTAATTTGGAGTGTTCGGGAGCACGTTTTGAGTATTTAGAAAATGAATCGAATAGTGTATAATCTCAAAACTACGTCCTAATTTTTTGGATCCTTAGTACAAATTTACTCACTATCCTCGATCTTTGTAGCCAATTTGACTAGCCTTTTTTTTTAATCAAAAGGATCCAACCCAGTTTGACTTTCTCAAATGAATATTTCACCTGATTTATTTAAGGAGAAGAAATAAAATATACGCCACACTTGAGATATTCTCACAAAACATGAGCTCATTTGGTGTATTTTTTATTTGTTTTCCAAATACGCATGCAATCACAATAGCAATAAAATAAAATAAAATAAAATAGAAGTAACCATCATTCCTAGCTATATGATATTTTTTTCCTAGCTTTGGTTATTAAATTTTTGGTCTTTAATTTCGATAGCATTGACCACAGCTTCCAACTTAATGAACTTGTACCAATAGTTAACCGTTGAAAAAATTCTGAGCTCGAGCTGATATAAGGGTATCGTCACCTATTATCTTACTCTTTCTATTCCATTAACGACACCCATAAGAATAAAAAGTATGTACATATATAGATACCCATTAACAAAAGGTGATCGTCGCCTATTAGAAGGGCATCGTCACCTATTATCTTACTCTTTATTCCATTAACAATACACATGAGCATCCATCCCTTCTAGTTTCGCTTCTATTGTAATAATTTTGGGGCTGTAATGTGCTCTTTCTCTTTTTAGGATTCTTTTGTTTTGCTTTAGGACTGACATCTTGTTGCTCCTTTCAAAACAAATAGAAGCATGTTGTGTAGTCTCTCTTTCATTTCATTTCAATATATTTTCTTTGCCGATAAAAAAAAAAGTGTATCAACACCTATTATCTTACTCTTTCTATTCCGTTAACGATAACAAAAAGTGTATTTTTCTTTTTGCATGAAGAAAAAAATAATAAAACATTTACATGTTACCGTTTTATCTCTCCATTAATTTCATTCCCGACATGGGATGTTAACATAGAATGAATTCAAAATTTTATAAATATTAAGTAGAGACTGACCTTTGAATCTAGCGAAATGGGTGCATATAAATACATACACACACCTATTATCTTACTCTGTCTGTTCCAACAAGAATGCCCATGGAAAAAAAAGGTGTTACACATACAAACAAACACACACACACACACACACACACACACACACACACATATATATATATATATATATATATAATATTAGAAATAAAGCGAACAAGTAAAGTTTAGTACAAAGACATATAAAAGTAATAAAAAATGCCATGTAAAACAAATTTCATTTGATTTATTTAAAAGCATATATAGCCTCCATCAGACTAATTCCTAGCTCGTAGTAGACACTAACTAGTGGATCCACCTCCAGCCTCATGCCACTTTGATGAATGGAGCTTTGTTACTCTCTCTCTCTCTCTCTCTCTCTCTCTCTAGACAAGTTTGCAGTTGAGAGATGAACATAAATAGTTCTCGTATGTACAGTGCCAGCTGTGGGATCTCTTTCCCATGTCTCGGCCATGTTGGGAAGGTTTTAGGATTTTACTGCATGGTAATGTTTAAATACTTTATTTTTTTTCGTAATGTTCGGGACAATTTATGTGCACTTCGAGACTGACATAATTTTAACTTTTCTCTTCAATTACAGTAATAGAAATATACTAGGTGCCAAGTTTTGTAATAGTAGTCTCGGGGACACACAACAATATCGGTCACGGAATAATGATATAAGAATTTTTTTCTCTTTTTGATAACTCAAAATATCCGGGCTAATTTACGTGTACCTCAAAAAGACATAAGCTAAATATTTTTCTTGAATTACCATAATAGAAATACTAGGTGCGGAGTTTTGAAATCGTTGTCTCGCGGACACACAACAATATCAGCCACAAAATAATGGTATATAAATTTTCTTTCTTTCTTTTTTGATAATTCAAAATATCCGAGCTAAGTTACACTAATATAGAGATGACATAACCTAAACTATTTTTTACTAGGATTCCGGTAATAGCAATACTACGTGTTGAGTTTTGAAATAATAGTCTTAGGAGCAGGGGTGGAGTTAGAAATGAAACTCGAGGGTGGCAAAATTTACACATATATATGTTCTAAGTTAATTGTGAATAAAACTAAAAAAAATTTGACGTGTTACAAGGTTAATCTTATTCAAAAATCAAATCAAAAAATATATATATCCTATGAATAAAAAAAACAGCACGAACACCTAATTAATATTCAAAAATTGATACTCAATAATTAAAAACACATAACAAATACTCGGAGATAAAAAAAAATAGGGCCCTTACATCACACTTTTTTCCTTGGCAAGCATCACAACAACAAAATTATTGCGTGATTCTGGAACACTGCCACATGATGCTCTAATACCCTCCATCACTATATTTTCAATTATGTGATACTCAATGCTAAATATAAGAACACTCGTATGAATGTGTAGTGATTAAAGGTGTTAAAACACCACGCGGTGTTCTAATACTAGTAAATAATTACTATTAATATAGTAATTAAAACAGAAAATTAAAAGAAAATTTGGAGTTTTGGAAATTGGGGGTGGCATGTGCCACTCCCCTCTCAACATACCTCCGCCCTTGAAATAAATAGATATAAAAGGGAAGTCGATCGATACACGTAAGATTTTTAAATCTCAACAATATAATATAACATGTTATAACACTTGTCATACAAGGCTTTTTTTTTATTTTAATTAAGTATTCCGTTAGCGAACAATGAAATTGATCTCAAAAGATTAATTAAGATGTACATAAATTGACCCAAAGATTCTAATAATCGAAAACACTGTCAGTGTGGCAAGCTTCTGTATGAAGTATCCACGTGCCAAGTTGGAGCATAGGGAAGAATCTTGATGTCACATGGGGTTTCTATTATTTTCTCCAAGAAGGTAGGTTTCTGGTACAAGATAATGTATCATAAGATGTCATGCGCACTTTTGTACCCTCTCTTATGCATTAATGGGAAAAATTATTCAGTGGTCCTCCGACATTACGTGTTGATGATTCTGGTTCTCTCTTCGTTGTACATCAGTATGAGTCTCTGTAAACTAGTTGTATACAATGTACCTGGCCTTTCTCATGCATTAATGTAAAAATTATTTAGTGGTCCTACGGCATCACGTGATGATACTTTAATCTTCTGTTGAATATACGTTAGACGAGTTGTACAGTCCGGCACCAATGCATGTTGAGGAGAGAACTTAAGAAATCACGTGGCAGTGTACTAAGACTACCGAATAATTACTCCATGCATGGATAGAAGGATTTTTCCATCACCTTATCCCAGTTGGCACAACGAAGCTTCATTACATACCTTCTAGGAGTAAGTTCACGAATGAAAGATATGAGCAAAATCTCCAAAAATTCATTAAAGATGAAAATTAATTATAAAAGGTTGTTTTTTTTTACTATCTTTTGCATCATTTTATTTGAACTCTATTTAATTTCGGTCTATATATTTATATTTTTTTATTTCTCTTGTTGAGAAAAACGATAGATTACATGACACGCGAATTTCGGGTGGCAAAATCTTGAGACATTAATCATCAACTGATCGTAAGTGTTAAAAGGGTAGAACATGATGTTCTATGTCTTGTATTGAGAACCCATATATATCTACCTGCGAAGAGTTGTACCATGTGAAATTTCTCATGTACAAGTACGTAGTAGCGATGATAAAGTCCAAGTCGCGATATTTGCTATTAACACTTGTAGTTGTCAAAAGAATGCCTTGCATGAATTTCATATCTTCTATTGATAACACATACGCGCGCGCAAAAGTGGAATCAAATGGAAATCAATAAGTCTATAAACATAGTTTTGAAATACAAATTCAACCATAAAACCGTTTGATACACTTGAGATTCATATTATTTTAAAGAGTTCTGCATGAATTAGACGATTTCGTACATATCTTGTGTACTGTGTTATAAAGTTGTGTTTATAGACTTTTAGAATGGAAATTCTTCCAAATATGTAGAAAAAAAAAATCAATTTGTAATTGAGGGTGAATGTGATATTTTGCATAACAAAAAGTATGTGGTGGTGTGTTTTATTCTATTTAATAATTATCGTATGGTTGTTATACTACAGCTGTGCAGTGAGTGGTTACATAGGAGAGGTGAGGGGTCTAGCATGTGAGATTCTGGATTTGATGGCAGAGGGTTTAGGGGTCCCACAACCATCAGTATTCACCAGGCTAATCAGGGACGTTGATAATGACTCCGTCCTCAGGCTCAATCACTATCCACCGCTCATCAAGGATAGTGACACGTCACCACCTTCTTCCCTCCATCTTCATCACCATCATCATCATCACCATCACAATCATCACAAGCAACATCATAACAGGATTGGGTTTGGAGAGCATACTGACCCTCAGATCTTGACCATTTTGAGATCCAACGATGTGGGCGGCCTACAAATCTCTCCAGAAGATGGGGTGTGGGTCCCTGTTTCTCCTGACCCCAATGCTTTCTGTGTCAATGTGGGTGACGTGTTACAGGTGGGCCTTTCTCTCTCTCTCTCTCTCTCTCTCTGCTACTGACATGTGATAGACATAACAATCTTTGCAACTGCATTCTGAAAATGAAGAGAAGTCAGTAATCCAAACAGTCACAGCAAAGCTTCAATGTCAGAACTTCTTTGAAAATTGGATTGATGGTCAGTTAGATGGATCCCACTTCAGGTGTAATCACTAATCAGACCTTTAAGAGCACCGAATAATTTTTCCCAAGTACAATCTAGGTGGTCAATCTCTTCGCAGCCTGTAGTAGGAGCTGCAATACAGATAGTGCG
>JABCMJ010049304.1:0-25800 GCA_014822125.1 Arbutus unedo | reverse complement strand
TACAACTCCAAGTCTCGTGATTCCCTTTCCTGCTGTTCTTCGTGGATCGATACTCTATCTTACCGCCTTACTGGTTTTCTATATCTTGAGGCAAAGATCAGTTTTAAATAAATTAAAATATTGATTTGGCCGGCGCATCAGCGACACTTTTGCCGGTCGATCAGCCGAGCACACCAAAGCCTGCCGAGTACTTCTGACCGAACCGACCAGCAAACCAAGGGACTAGTCTGTGTCGACCACTGATGGTCTTGGCCGATTAGTGTCTAGGTCAAAGCTGAGTAGACTGCTCCAGATGCCGAATGACCTTATCTGACCACGCATGGTCTGTACAAGCCGAACCAAAAATCTTAGTAGTTCAAAAGATGACCAACGATTTGAGGCCAAGTCGCGCACGACTGACCAAGGCAGAGCAAATCCTCATATAGCTCAATCCACCAATATAATCTGCATAAGATCGTTAGTCCAAACAGAAAATATATTTTCTGGAAAACAAGACATGAACATATCACTATAAAATTGATCTGTTAGTTTTGTTTTTCCAAACTCCGAATCTATCTTAAGATTACTTCGTCTCTGTCACTATGATTTGCAAAATAAAATCAAAAGCTGTTTTGGTAAAAAAAAAAAACAGAATATGAAGCAATCGATTTAGTCTTAAACTTGTTAAAAAAATATAATGCGATAGATTCGAAGAACAATCGAGAATTCAGAAAATATACATCTATTTGTATTAAGAGCGGAATCAACAATACAGAAACAAAACAACAATACAATATAAGAATCGAAATACGAAAATAAATACAATGTTACTGAACCGAGTCCTGTATTTAACATAGTTCTCCTAAGACTAAATCGCCGCCTCACCGTGGGTGTTGGAGGATAGCTTCGGCATCGTCTCCCAGGGTAAAACAGCTCCACGAACTAAGTAACACCTAACCTTGTTCGCCTGTCGAACTTCCTTGTGCTTGACTCTCTCTCACTTGAAGAATGAACTTGGGATAGGTTGAATTTCATTAGATGTACTGAAAGTAATACCAAAAACGAGCTTGGTATATAAAAGCCTTTGGGTTGCTAGCAATGAATGGAGTCAGAAACGGAATGGCCTTTGGATGGTAGTACATGAACGAGTCTCTTGGATGGTACATGAATGAATGAGACCCTTGGATAGTACATGAATGAGACATCATGAAGCATTATGGTGACTTTTGGGGTGTGAAACGATCGAGACTTTCCGGTTTTCCCGAGACTCTCCTGTGTCCCATTCATTCAAATCTTTCGAATTTCCAACACACCCTCCCTCACGCGAAGCGTGGATCGCAGATGTGAGGGTGTCGGAGGGTTAGACGAGAGGATCCGAGTGTGTAACTTGGGGGACATTCCCAGTATTCTTTCCACCATTTCATGATATTACACCACAGTACTTTCCATGAAAACTGACAGTGTATTAGGAGGTATTCTGAACTTTCTAGGCTTCAATCACAAAATGAACATGAACCTTGATCTGAAGGAATAATGTTTTTTTCTTATGAGCACATCATTTGCCAAAATCTTGCCTTGGATTGCCTGCCAAGCAAAATTCTCAACTTTTATATGACACAGGTTTCTTCGTATAGCCTTAAGAGCAATGTCCTCTTCAGAAGTTTTTTGCCCATCTCAGGTAAGCTGATTTTAATGAATATGCTTCATCCTTTTTCCCATTTCCAGGACAGCCTATCATCTTTAGAATAATCAAGTCTCACATTTCTCAGCATTGCCAATAGGTTTGATAGAAGACCCTCCTCTCACAAAAATAATCTCCTCTTGAATTTCAACATCCCTTCCCCTGGCTGGTTGTGGGATAACAGATTAACAATGAAATCATCCATTTGTGTTGAAATTTGGATTTAACTTGGAAACTTGACTTTGATAGGTTCCTTGGAGACCCATACTTGGTTCCAAAACTTGGTATCCTTACCAAAATTAACCACAATTTTGAAGCCTATTTTTATCACGTTCCCTACTGCAGAATCCTGAAGATGAATACCACCAATGTCCTTCCATATATTAGAAGCAATGCCATTAGACGGTAGCTTTGGGTAACAACAATTATTCCCTATTCCATATTTATTGCGAAGTGTCTTTACCCAAAGTGAATGTTTGTCCGTATAGAACCTCCACCACCATTTACCCATTAGAGCAAAATTAAAATCCAGCAGCCTTTTGATCCCTAAACCTCAAACTTCTTTCCTTTTTATACTGAATTCCAACCCAGCAAATGAATTTTCCTTTTGTCTTCATTATCTCCGCATGGACAAAGAGTAAGCAGAAAATAATGGATTATAAAGTGAAGGAAATCAAACTATACTTACCAGGAGTGATCAAACAAATCCATACTTGCCGGGGGTGGTGTGGTTTGTGTGTGTGGGATAGGGGAGGGCCAGTAAACAAGGTAGGTGTTGAAGGGTTCAATTGTGGGAGCGATAATCTTCGTGAAGGAGTAGGGGGATCAACAATTAAGGGAGGTGTGGAAGGTCTTAATCATTGAAGGGACAAAGATGTGAGGAAGTTTCAGAGGATAGGGTAAGAGGGCTAAGTTAGAGTGGTGATGATAATGGGTGAGTCATAGGAGGGTTTCAGTGTTTTTTCTCTCTATAAGGGAAGGGATGAGTCTAAGTCAAGTATAGAATGGGGTGAATTAGATGGTCTGATCATGTGGGGTTTGGTTTGTTGTAACTCTGTTCATGGTCTGGTCTGCTGTAACTCTGCTTCCAAATCATATGTTCCAGCAAGGTCGGCAGGCGATTCTACAACCCAACAATGCAAGGAGTGTGGTGTGGTTGGGAGATTAATTATGCAGAACAACAGAGTCCTCGTCTGCAAAGGGGTGTTCTTAACAGTGCATCACAACAACATCAAATATGGCTTGGAAAAGATGGCTCTACAGATTTTCAGGTGTTTCAAGCCATGGATTCCGGACGCAAGTCAAGGTCAAGTGAAATACGCCCAAGTCACTCACACAGTAGTTATGGACACAGTGCGTACAAATGCGATGGATGTGGTCATTGAGCTGCTTCAACAACAAACAATAGATGTAAGTATTCCACTGGGTTTGCATTCTGTTGGTTTGCATCTCAATGGTTTGGGTCCAGGGGCCGTGTGGGTTGAGTTGAGATGTCATTTTGGGTGGCGTGTCTTCTTTGATCTGGTCGTGATATATGCAGGGATGGTTGTGTTCTTGGGGTCTTATATTCTGGTCGTAATTGGTCTAGTTTATGGTTGTGTCTGTTCTCAGTTGTCCACTTACCTCTTGGCTGTAGTGAAGCATTTGGTGCATTTGGGGGTGGGTATGTGTTAAGGTATATATCCTGCCCCTGTTTTGTGTCACTGGCATGTCCACCATGGTTAATACCAAGTGCAGTCTACACAATGTTTCTGCTGTTGGGTGACCTCTACATGTTGGTGTTGAGCTGTAATCATCCTGGAAGGTGTTAAATACAATCTAGAAGTGTGCAGTATCTCCTACCAGCTCCCTTTCCAGCTGGCTGCAACATGTGCTTCTTCTTTGCTAAGGATTCTAATGTCGCAGTTCAAGGATGCTCAATAGCAGGGTTGGACAGTCTAATTTTTACTACTGCAGCTTCTGGTTTTGCCCTCTTGGATAGTCGATTTTCTGACTGCTGCTGCACCTGGTTTTGCCTCTCTAAAAGGCAAAGAAGTTTTATTATCATAAAGATAAAAAATGGAACAGTACAATCGGTAAAGATCCGCAAAGGGAGGGCTGCGTACAGGGAACAAATACGTCCTAATGTTGCTACCCGTAAGAAATAACACCGACCCTAAACCTCCCGTCTTGTTAAGAAAAAAAACACACCACCACATACACTAAGGAGCTGTCAAGTGGAATAGCTCAAACAAGATGCCTAGGGACAATAAAGCTAAAAGAAACTCTCAAAATTTAAAATCAAAACCCCGTGAATGCATGGCCACCATCACAACCTACATCCAACAAAACTCAAACCCTTGAACTTCCCACCAATAGCACCACCTATCCCAACAAAAATCAGCACACGACCTCCTTCAAAGCGAACCCATACCAACATCCAAACCCAACAAAGCAAGCCCACACCACCAACAAGCCGGATCCAACCACAAACAAAAACCACCACAAGCACCGGTGGTTTAGGGTTGAACACCATGACTTAAACGCATTATCTTTTCACGGTGTTTATCATCCTATGGAGGATTGGGATGCAATCCTTTCTTCCTCTGTTTTATCCTTTTTGGTTAGTCTTTGTTAACCAATAGGATCTCTTTGTACTCTTAGCCTCTTCTTATATAATATCTATCTTGCCGAGCACCAAAAAAAAAAGTACGAATACAGAGACAATTCAATTAAATTCTTTTCATATCAAAATTAAACTTTGGAATTGAACATTAATAGATTCACTTAGCACTATGAAAATCGTAAGGAAAAAAAAAGTTTTTCTTATTGTTCTCACCATGCACCATTATTGAAAGCTAAAAACATGTTTCGGTATTTAAAAAACAGCAATGTCAACAGAATTGTATAACAGTGACAAACGGACAACATTGTTATTTTTCTCCCTAAAAATGAGACAAACAAAGAACATCGGCATCGGCTTTATGTGTCCAAGGGAAAGGAATCTCAACGGACGAAAGGAATAAGAAGGTATTCGGCATAGACTAGCTGCAAAACAGGATAAGTGAAATCTTTTATCATGAATAAATCGAGGAGAGTAACTTTTGAGACATGTGAATTGTTGTTCAAAAAAACCTTTGTGAGACTGATGGAGTTTACTAAGTCAATGGTCTATATGAGATGTTACAGATGGTTTAGAACAATTAGTTGTGTGCATGATCGTATTGGCTTGACAAAGCTTAAGCCCAAAGAAAAGACTTGTGTAAAACTGTGGTAGATGCGAGGGTATAAAATTGAGTAGACCGAGACTTTGTGTGGCTGCCGGGGAAGACACCTGTGAATATATATAATGGTAAATTTGGTCAATCGAAAAAAGAAAGGTGAAATATTGTGGCGACTCAAGTGTTCAAACCCCCAAGAGGGCGTGATGACGTAAAGATGGGAAAGTCGTGACACCTCATTCCACATAGGAAGTCTACATCTGTGATTTTAAGTGTGTATATATAAGGATCCATGTAAGTTATTACTTATAACGTGGGCTTAAGCATTTTGGATGGTATTATTACGCTCCGACAAATTCCTAAGTTACTGATCTATGTGAGCCGTTACAAATATGGTCTTGAGGTTGAATATCATTTGATAGGTGTGGTAAAAAATTGCCAGTAGTGAAAATGTGGGTACAACTTCAAGACTTTAGGGTTAACATATTTTGTCACGTCTTTTGTAATCCCCATTTTATAGCGAAACTTATTTCTCTTATCCATGGACGTAGGCTGGTTTGGGTGTATCTTTTTTTTGTTTGTTTGTTTCATGGGTGCATTGGTTTGTGTGGGTTTATATGGTGTGTCTTTCCACTACAAGACGTACGAAATGAAGGGATTATCTATTGTGAAATAATTGGCCTTTCTCAAATGTACTCGATATAAGTCACTTGCCTTCCATATGAACATGTAAAATGAATTTATTGATGCGTTGCTGTCAAGGTCAACTGATCGAGCTCGAAACCAAAGAGATGAAGCTAGTGCACCGTGGCCTAACACCTGTAACCAAGTAAACCAACCATAGCTTATGTTATTCAAATTCTCGAGCCAATGATTTTAATATATACAAATAATAGTGAAAGACACACAATTATTACACAAAACAAAAACAATACAGCCGATTGGCCTGATGCCATTCAATGATGCCCTTAAAAATCCATAGAAGAGTACAGTAAAGAACAAATATTTGAAAACTTGCATAATTGTTGTTGTGACGTACAATGACTAACTTGCTGGGTAAGAAGGAAGAAGAAGCTCCGAACAGCATTGCAGATCCATATCCTATCAAAAGCATGCTAACGCAAAGCCAATATACCTTTCAAGGAAAAAAAATAATACTTATGAGAAAACCCTACACTTGGTTGCCAAAACCTTGGGTAAGAGGAATAAAATGGGGAGGGGCTTGAACTCAATTTTGTAGGTTTCACAGTGCAATCATGTTTCAAAGTTCATACTTATTTTTTAAAGTATTCAAAAATTTCCCTCCACACTCAATTCTTGGCAACCATTAAATTAAAAAGATACAAAAGAGAAATTATTTGGTTTGCTAACTTTATCTTTCCCAAAGATGACAGCTAGTGATTGAACTCCATGCGCTCTATCGCCATCCACATCAGGTATATCCTGATATCAAATCATTCAAATGAAAAGTGTAATTTTGTCTGCATTGAAAAAAAACATATTTGATAAGCAAGTGTCTAAGTGGCCTAGTGAGCAAGTGTAATTATGTCTTTCTTCTAGAAACAAGTATTACATGTTATATTTGCGAAGAACAAGAGTACTAAGTACCCATCATCAAATTGTTAATCTACATTATATACTTTCTTTTTCCTATTTTGCCCTTTCGAGTTGGTCCTCTTTTGTACAATGTCTACAACATAACTCCATATAATAGCTTCCTTCCCAAATATTCTCGCATAGTATCAGAGTCAAGATGAAGGCCATATATGATTTTTGCTCACCGGAGGGCGCCTTAAGTCTTGTCGCCTTCTGTTTAGTACTCGCAGTATGCTTATGCACCTTATGGCTTTTGTTTGCCTAGTTTGCCTCCCAATCAACCCATTCTGCCATGACCTTTTATATATTGTTACCCACCATGGAATCTCAAGACGCAATCTAACTTCCTTTGCTACTGCCATTCTCTATCTATCTGTCCCCTGTTCACTATAGTACTCATGAGCTCATCCATCCCAACTCATTTGGTTCTCTTGCCTTTGGATGTTAAAGTTTGATTATGACTAATTGAACTCAGCTGGCTTTTTCTCTGGATCTCAACTAGCTGCCCTGCACTCCGCCTACTTAAATACGCTCGCTCATCTATATTTTGTCTCGGATCTCTCCATTTGCTAATTTTGTGGTTCTTCAATCCTTGGACCTCAAAGTCTGATCATGACTTATTAAGCTAACTTTCTCATTAAGATTTCGCCTTGTATCTCAACCACCACCCATGTGTGCTCTCATCGATCCCATCCTTTGTAATTCTTCCACCCTATGTCCCTAATGTCATTGCGCATCGGCTCAAAGCACCACGATTGACATAGTTCTCTAGCTTTGTCTACTTTTTAAACTCAAGTTGATCTATGATACCACCTTATGTTTGAGAAGGAACGTTAATGTATATCATCATATACTTCTTGTTTGTTAAATTTCCCGTTTCATATATTTGCTTGATTGTCTATGATGTTTTTCTTTATTTGACTAGGCTACTTGGAGGCCACTCTACTTTATGTCTATAAATAAACATGTTCTTATATGTTGTCGTTTACAACTCAAATCAATTTAATATTCTACTTCGGAGATATTCTTATAGAAATAATGAAAGCTTTTAGTATATGTTGAGTGTATGAAAACTATGCAAACTAAGTTACCTTGGATAGTGAAATAATAGTGGAGAACAAGCCCATAAAAGCAACTGCAAATACCAATGATCTTGTAAACACAATCGGTCTACGGAGTACAAATTTCTGCAAATTTTCTAGCCAGTATTAGTTAATCCAGTGTTTCTTTCAGTGAAATTTCTTGAATACAAAAGGATGATTTGCAAATACCTGGATGTGTATGAAGGCGGCCACGTTGTCAGCTGCCCTTGGAATTAAGATGCATGATGCACTGAGGAATGCATTTCTTTTCCATCTAAGTAACGGAAGCTACAACAAATTCAAGCAGACAACGAAACATTGAATAACCCAAGTTCTAGAGTGTATTGAGATGGTAGATCAATTTTCAACATAAATAATGGATGGTAACTGGCCACGAAAAGACATTCTCACACGCAAAACCAAATCAACAACCTATAGAGCAAAACAAACTATAGTAGAGAAACTGTTTTCCACACATGAGAGTACAGATATATGATATACTAAAGCTATGGAACTCATAAGTAACAACTATCTTATATTGTAACAGATATATGATATACTAAAACTGGTTTATTTGTTCTAAAGTTAACACTTGTGAATTTTCGATAGGAAAATATGGAGACAAAGGTACGGAATTTACCTCAACAGAGTATGCAGTTAACATTAGAAACCTTACGGCAATGGCAACAAGCAATGGCGGGGATTGAAACATGATTCCCAATGCCAAACTCTGAAATGACAGTGGAAACTATTAATGATGAAGAAAACAAGAGATACTGTTCGGCCCTTCACAATGTAACAAATGCTGTTTTGCATTTATAGGTCCAAAGCAAAGTTTTAAATCTCGACCGTTATATATTGTATTGGCTAGTGTGTAACAGGATTTTAGAATAACAGATTATCCAAAAAAAGGATTTTAGAATGACCAATACCATTATTTACCAATGTATCAGCCAACTTGTTCAATATCGTTCAATATATGATGTGTTGATGACCTGTTAGTCGTTACATATTCCGTTAGCACGATTTAAAATCTTGCTTCAAAGGCAACATTTCTGGTAGGCCAGAAAATCTAATCTATAGAAGACTACTTTCACAGAAGTCACTTATAGAACATGTCAACAGCCCTATTGTCTATTGGTACTTGAGACTTGGATGCATATATACCAGGGGAACGGATTTACGTACCATTAATAGGAATATAGAGGTTATTGCTTTTCCAGACTCCATTGAAATTTCTCCAGAAGGTAGTGAAAGATAAGGCTTGTTTACCTTTATACAAAAAACAACAAGCTTAGAAGCAACCTAAAAAAAACCAAAGTCTTTTGAATAAATGTAGGGAGCATGAATCAGAAATAGATGTTAAGTGTAAGTGAATCATCAAATTGCTTAATCGAATGGGTCAATCTTTCACTTCACTTTTGACTTGTAGAATTCATTATTGGCATTTTTTTTGGTTGGAAGAGGGGTTCAAACCAAAGTTATCTATCCCGTACCATATCGGCCGGTATAGAACTATGAGGAAAAACATACATGAGAAAACTATGTGACAACATTGAGTATTTTGATCCCTCTGTAGTTGTTCAGATACCTTGTCTATTTCCACATCAGTTAGCTGATTAAGTCCCACTCCATAGAGGTTCATCAGACTTGATGGCATTAATGCCTGCAATACGAATGGAAGATGTCCACTCAAATAACACATCAATTGAAACTAGTCTTTTGTATGAACTATGACTTACCTTAAATAATCCGACAAAAAATGGGAGGGAAAGATCGGCAACTGATTCCAAAGGAAGAAGAGAGATTGATGTTATTGCTATAAGCTGATCAAACAAAATGAGTAAACTCATATAAGACAACTCAAAGCAAACTTCTTCTCACTCTAGATGTTATTTCCATAGCTAACAATGTTGATAGAACTCATGGAAACACTCACATTGTTAATGGTACTGTATGGACGCATAAACCGGCATAAGATATTCAAATGCTTGTGAAAATCTCTTTGAATTGATCCTACATGACCGTCCTCATGTTCTGATGGATACACATAATTTGGGAGGTTGCTTTTCGACGACTTGCAACTTATAACTGTTTTTCTCTCGTGAAAAGGGTTCTTCATGCTGTTCTCATAGTCATAATTTTGAGTTTGCTTCACTGGAAATTGATATTGTGTAAGAGAGCCTACAAAAGTTCAAACAATTGAAGGATTGATTACCACATGACATAGAGCTTATGTTAAAGGATTACCAAACGACGCAGACATGAGAATTTCAACATGATTAAAACTTACATGAATGCGCTAGCTGAAAAATAGACAACAGTTAGATGCTTTGTTACGCTTGCTTGCACCCAAGTAAGCCAATGATAAAGGAAGAGTGCACAAGACATTGGAGAGAGAAGACCTTTTCTCTATAGAGCTTAAATGTCACAATGTTTGGAGATGGTTTGGACGAATGAGGGTTTCACCTGTTTATACATCAAGGGAGAACTCTAGAATATCCTTTAAAAGTTTCGACATCATTCTACTCTAGAATATTCTACAAGTACCTTTGCAAAACTAGAATTGTGTAAAAAAATCTAGAGAGTTCTAGGAGATGCTTCTGGAATGTCTCTAGAAACCTCCTGCCTCCATACTCTTATAGAGAACTCTCGAAAATTCTGAATAATCCAAACAAATTCTACTTTTTCTTGGGATAAACCATGCAAATTGTTTGTCCAAATGGTATGACACTAGACCGCCAGATCAGGTTGCCACCTAGTGCTCTTAATTTTAAGTCCCCCATTTTAGATAACTAATGTAAATAAATGGTTTTCCTATTTTTGAATGCTTTAGTGATGGATCATTGATAGGTGATCCTTCTGATTCCCTCTGCTGTGAGAGGCGTCAAAGGGCAATGTGTGTCTGCATGGTAGCCCACTTTCTTCTAACTTCACCTTTGGGGAGGGTGAATGTTTTTGTGTTGTCTGTACTATCTCAGATGTTCAAGGGGCGGAATGTTGTTTACAAGAATAGCTAAAAGTCTAAGCCCTACAAATTGAACAGATTAGATCATCGAAGGAGAGGTTCGGTATGGACTGTACAGAGAGTGGATAATCTCCACCCAATTTTTGAACTGGTGAACAAAAGTACAGTAGAGCTGTAAGGGGAAATTTGGAATACAAAAGAGTGCTATACTTGAAGGAGTTACAAACACTTGAATTTTTTCAGTTTAACCAAAATCAGAACAAAATCCACCAAAAGCATTTAGTTTAGTGGCTTAGATGAAAGAATTATAAAATGAGAATTGTAAGGGGTTATACGAGCGGTAAAACGGATGAGCTGTAAACTCAGATATTCTGCGGTCGAAACTCGATAAATACTTAGAGCTACTAGGATTTGCCTGGCTGTTTCCACGCAGAGCTCTGAGGACTAGTCGGTAATTAGATGGAGACTACTCAAACTTTTATCCTAGCTTGGTTCTAAATCAACCGGATATTTCAATTATAAAAAAAAGATTTATAAAATGAGGACAACCGATAAAAGGAGATAAAATTAATTAGGGAAACTGCACCTTGATTACGGAGTAAGGATTTCGGAGGAAGGACGAATGAACGTGTATAAGACTGACCCATGATTCTCTCCATTTCTCTACCAACAAAGACACACGCAGAGGAAGACACACACATGCAAGTGTGTGTGTGTGTGTATATATATATATATATATATATAGAGAGAGAGAGAGAGAGAGAGAGAGAGAGAGAGAGAGAACTATGGAATGGAACAATAATTTTGGGACCTGAAACACCAAATCAACTCCACTTCATGAAGTTTTTTTATTTCCTAAGTAAAAAACTATGAATCACAGGCACTCCAAAACAGGTCACATACGTGTATCAAATATTTTTCGGATACCGATACGTATCGGATGCGTCAAATAAGTATCAAATTCAAGTAAAATTGAATCATTTTAATTTTAGATACGCGGTGAATATTTCTAGGGTACTGCTAGATACACTTGAAATACAGCGGGGAGATGCATTTGACTCAATTGAAGGTGTCGGTATGCTTGAAGTTGTTAGTCTTTTTCTTGATGAGTTGAATATGGAAGCCAAGACAGTCACCAATGAAAGCGAAGGGGATGCACTTGAATGATGAAGTTAATATGATCAGTAGAAAGTAGTATGAATTATCACTTGTTGGTTTAGACTTTTGGCATGTATTGAATGCTTCGTTGTACTTCTTGGTCGCTTTCTTTCTACTTTGAGTTTGAAAATTAAATTCTGTTAAATGCTTGGTATAATAGTATTAGCAATTAACTATTCTTCTACTTCTTTTGACTCTCTTTTTTGCATATTACATAGTCAATAATTGTATACAACCGTATCTCCGACATATTCGTATCTTATTTTTTTATATTTTGTTACCATCATATCCGTATCGTGTCATATCCTATATTCATATCTGTACTTCCTAAATAAAAAAGTAATTTACTAATATTTGAAAAAAATTACAAAAATTAAAAGAATATTCAACAAAAATGCACCCCGACGGCCAACACTCGAAGTCCAGCTATGTTAAACACGTGAATGTAAATGTGGGCTGCTCATCATATAGTTAAATCTATCTAGAAGCACCAGAATACATTGAACCTGGTAGCAAAGCGTTCATTAGCCTTATTCATAGTTGAATTATAAGATATATGACTATTGAGAAACAATGAATTTGGTCAGTATTTTGCATGCCAATTTGGCACGCAAACGACGTCGTTTTGGCTCGCAGCATGCTCTGTCGTGCTATGCGCAATGCACAAGCGAGTCCCCTTGTCCATGGTTTAGACTTTTGGCACATATTGAATACTTCATAGTACTTTTTGGTCACTTTCTTTTTACTTTGACTTTTAAAAATTGACTTGGGTTAAATGCTTAGTAAAATGGTATTAACAATTAACTATTCTTTTATTTCTTTTGACTTTTTTTTGCATAGTACATAGTTAATAATTGTAAATAAATAAGAAAATTTACACAGCCATACTCCGACATATTTGTATCCGATATCTTGTTATCATCATATTCGTATCGTGTCATATCCTATATCCGTATCCGTACTTCCTAAATAAAAAAGTAAATTTACTAATGTTTGGAAAAAAATTACAAAGATTAAAAAAATATTCAACAAAAATGCATCCCCAAGATGAACACTCGAATTCCAACTATGTTAAACACATGAATGTAAATGTGGACTGCTCATCATAGAGTCGAATCTATCTAGAAGCACTAGAATACATAGAACTTGGTAGCAAATTAAGAGTTCATTAGCCTTATTCAAAGTTGAATTATAAGATATTTGACTATTGAGAAACAATGAATTACAAACCCTCCACTTCGGGTTTTGACAAGTTTGGACTAAATCATTTTCTACATAATAATTCTTTGATCTAAAACGGATCTTGATTGTCATTTGTGTTCTTAAAAAAATTTAAGCATAAAGTTGTAATTGTGAAAAATATGATAGTTCTTGTTAGAAACCTATGGATCTAACTCAACTTTAAAAACCGGCTTGAAAGGTAAGGATTGTCTAACCTAGCTTATAAGTAGAAGGAGGAGGATCAACATAGGCGATGTGAGATTTGCTTATAACACCCTTTCTCATGCGAAGCACACGTGCATGTAACACATATGTGAGGACGACTGAGGGTTAGACGATAGAATTCGTGTGTGTAATGCTTGTGTAACGGACCTGATTCTGATACTATGTTAGAAATCCATGGACCTAATTCAACCTTGAAAATAGGTTTAAAAGATAAAAGGTTGTCCAAAATTTATAAGCAGAATAATTGCCCAATGCTTACAAGCAGAAGACGAAAGATCAACATAGACAATATGAGCCTTGCTAACAATTCTAAATTCTAAACGTATGCGTAGTTGTGAATCACGTAACACCGTTGAAGATGACATTTATTAGTCATGGGTTTTTATACATCACCATTTTCCGTTAAAAAATAACCACAACAATGTTGCCCCAACTCTATTTTCGACTGATACTGTGTATGGATTAGCTGTATGAAATGACGTGATTATTTAAATGGATGGAATTAGTCCCACCATAATTTAATGAAGTTATTTTCCTTTTTACGCAATATATATATTTAAATCTAGAAATTCTCTTCTCATTTTATAAAAAATTACTGTGCAATAATATATAATATATATTTTCTTAATTGCAACGTGTCAATTTTGTCCCAGAGAATAGGCCCTAAAGATGAAAGTTCCAAGGACATGGAGGAGAAAATAACCCATAGAGAACATTTTCTTGATGGCTTTTCGAAACTGACAGCCATTTTTTGCTTCGATCGTTACCTTACCAGTCCCTCGTATTCTTGATGGCTTATCCACTGACTGACTCTTTGGCAGCCGCCATTGTTAACTCTCTCTCTCTCTCTTTCTCTCTCTCTCTCTCTGTATCTCTGTTGCGTGCGCGCACGCGCACACAGTCTTTTCCTACTTTTGTCAAATTTCCATATAGAGCAGCAGAATTTGCACATACCCTTAGCAAACTTGGGATTTGATTGGATGTCGCTTTAATTTTAGTGTGTTAAATAGTCGGGTGTATTAAATTATTAGGTGGAATGTTTCATATTGATATGAAGTTTAAGGAAAGTATGTTAAATAATCTAGTGATTTGATGAAAAATTATTTTGGATGTGTTAGATAAAAAGAAAGTGTACTAAATTATGAAAAGATATTTTTACCTCTCATAATGAATTTAATATATTATTTCGAAAATAATATATATGTATATATAATGAAAGATCGGCAACTGATTCCAAAGGAAGAAGAGAGATTGATGTTATTGCTATAAGCTGATCAAACAAAATGAGTAAACTCATATAAGACAACTCAAAGCAAACTTCTTCTCACTCTAGATGTTATTTCCATAGCTAGCAATGTTGATAGAACTTATGGAAACACTCACATTGTTAATAGTACAGTATGGACGCATAAACCGGCATATGTTATTCAATGCTTGTGAAAATCTCTTTGAATTGATCCTACATGACCGTCCTCGTGTTCTGATGGATACACATAATTTGAGAGGTTTTTTTTCGACGACATGCAACTTATAACTGTTTTTCTCTCGTGAAAAGGGTTCTTCAAGCTGTTCTCATAGTTATAATTTTGAGTCTGCTTCACTGGGAATTGAAATTGTGCAAGAGAGCCTACAAAAGTTCAAACAATTGAAGGATTGATTACCACATGACATAGATGGGAACTCAAAAGGATTGAAAACAACTAGTTTAAAATTACATGACTTGCTAGAGCTTATGTTAAAGGATTACCAAGCGACCCAGACATGAGAATTTCAACATAATTAAAACTTACATGAATGCGCTGGCTGAAAAATAGACAACGGTTAAATGCTTTGTTACGCTTGCTTGCACCCAAGTAAGCCAATGATAGAGTAAGAGTGCACAAGACATTGCAGAGAGAAGGCCTTTTCTCTATAGAGCTTAAATGTCACAATGTTTGGATATCTGAAGTTCGCTGTTCAAGAATTCTTGTAGAGTTTAACCACAATGTTTGGACGAATGAGGGTTTCACCTATTTATACATCAAGGGAGAACTCTAGAATATCCTTTAAAAGTTTCGCAACTATTCTACTCTAGAATATTCTACAAGTACCTTTTCAAAATTAGAATTGTGTAAAAAAATATATAGAGTTCTAAGAGATGCTTCTAGAATGCCTCTAGAAACCTCCTGCTTTCATACTCTTCTAGAGCACTCTCGAAAATTCTGAATAATCTAAACAAATTCTACTTTTTGTTGGGATAAAGCACACAAAGTGTTTGTCTAAATGGTATGACACTAGACTGCCAGATCAGGCCGCCACCTAGTGCTCTTAATTTTGGGCACAAAAATAAGTCCCCCATTTTAGATAACTAATGTAAATAAATGGTTCAACTGTTTTTGAATGTTTTAGTGATGGATCATTGATAGGTAATCCTTCTGATTCCCTCTACTGTGAAAGGCGTCAAAGGGCATTGTGTGTACGCATGGTAGCCCACTTTCTTCTAACTTCACCTCAGGGGAGGGTGAATGTTGTTATGTTGTCTGTATTATCTCAGATGTTCAAGGGGCGGACTGTTGTCCCCATGGTCTTGACTGAGACATTACTTGGCATTGATGGTCAGCGTGCTGGTTCTGCTCAGTTTTTTGGTGGCAGCCCGTTGTTTCTCCCAGTTTTTCTATTTATCCTTTGGTTTGGTAATATTTTTCAATTCTTTCCTTCTGTTGACATGATTATTGCTTTTCTCAACATATGTGGCTTTTCTACAAAGTCGGGTTGTTGGGTTTGCCTTTGGGTGGTTGCTACGAGGTTTGACTGTATGCTCACCATCCCTTTTTAGAGTTTTAGAGGGAAAGCACAAATGGATTGCTTGGTTTTCTATCCTGTGTAAGTCTGACATTTTCTAGCGATGCCCTTAGTTTGATCTTCTACCCATGACTATTTCTAATATTTCTTATAGAGGGTGGTTCTCTTTGGCCTATCCTCGGTCGCCCTCTATCTTCCTTAGTACATCTTGCGTCAATTCGGGCGCACACAGAGGGTTCTTTCTTCCATCCCGGAAACAGATTTCCACCAGAGTTCAGTGATAGAGTGATTCATCATTATGAGGAGGATTGGCCGTTGAGGGATTTACTCCCTCTTTCTTACTCCTTTCAAATAAATGAGGCGATGGCTTGACGATGAGTCTCGGAGAGCATCTGGGCTCGGCACACCTCCTAGATGATCTCGCCTTCGCTAAGCAGATTCGTACGTTATATCTAGAAAATTGTACATTACTTAACATGCCCAACCTGTAATAAAATTTCAACTGAATTTGAATTAAAAGTCTTTTTTTACAGTCTCTTATGTGAGATTTGCATGTTTTATTTTTACTTAGTTGTTTGTTAGACGAAGTTACAGTTGGCTCGGGTGTTGACACTTTTTCTTGTTGATGCTCTTAATTAATTGTGCCTAGCATCGCCCTTTTGGGTTGTCAATCTAGCGAGTGCTTTCGCCCAAGGCCCTTCATCTTGCTACGAGGTTTGACTATACGCTCATCATCCCTTTCTAGAGTTTCAGCCGGGAAAGCACAAATTGGATTGTTGGGTTTTCTATCCTATCTAAGTCTTGACATTTTCTAGCGATGCCCTTGGTTTTATCTTCCACCCATGACTATTTCTAATCTCTCTTATACAAGGTGGTTCTCTTTGGCCTATCCTCGGTCGCCCTTTATCTTCCTTAGTGCATCTTGCGTCAATTCAGGTGCACACAGAGTTCCTTCTTCCATTCCGAAAACTGATTTCCCCTAGAGTTCAGTGACAGAGTGATTTGTCATTCTGAAGAGGATTGGTGTCAAGGGTTTTACTCCCTCCCTCCGACTCCTTTCAAATAAATGTAGAAAGATGATATAGGCGATGGCTTGACGATGCATCTTGGAGAGCATCTGGGCTCGTCACACCTCCTAGATGATCTCGCCTTCGCGAAGCAGATTTGTATGTTAGATCTAAAAAATTGTACATTACTCAACATGCCCAATCTGTAATAAAATTTTGACTGAATTTGAATTAAAAAGTCTTTTTTTACATTTCGACTGAATTTGAATTCGAACGATCAAAGTCAAGGGCTCAAGAATAATAGTTTCAACGAAATAAATAACTGATTAACAAATCTCGGAATAAAATACCAATTTCCAATAAGTCACATTTATACCAAATCAACAATAATCTGAGAATCACAAAATAGATTGGGAACCATAACCGCCAAGTACTAAAAGCCAAATATTTTAATCTTGAGAGCAAGATAGTTTAGCATTAGGAACAACTTAGTTTAGCCTAAGTAGAAAGTCTTTGTAACATTCGGAGCAACTTATTTAACATTTGTGGATCAAATAAGTTTACTTGGTGGAGCAAGTAAGTTTAGTCTTGGGAGCAAACTATTTTAGTTTTGGAAGCAAGTCACTAGGCTAAAGGGAGATTTAGGCCATTTCATAGAAAAGATTTTATGACTATGATATGTCTAAACATGACTTCAGGTTTCAAGATATTTTAATATTTTTTTTTACTGATTTAAAATACTTTCTTTTTTTTATATTTTTTTGAAATTTTCCCTTTTTTAAAACCGGAGTGACTAGGGATGATAATCTGTTTCGTTTTCCACAAGCACCGTCACTCATAAATTATATACTGAGAAGGAATCACTAGACCAAAAATTAAGTCATTTATCTTGTTAATAAACAGCTTCCAACTCAATCAAAACTCAGATAATATTACATTCAAAAGCTTTATCCTACGATTTACATATACAACAATCCAAAAATATCAAAGAACATTAGGATGGATTTTGGATTTCTTGTCAATCATAGTTAGCGTGTATCTACATTGTTGTGTGCACCCAAGGTGGGTGATTGAGATGTATGTAAGAAAATTTACATGGGGTTGTGTGCACCCAAGATGGGTGAATGGAACAAGGGGTTAGGGGGTAGGAGGAGTGAAGAAGCTGGTATAAGGGAAGGAGGAGGAGGACTCAGGCATGTCGACAGAGGTAGGTGATATATATAGTAATGGCGGTTCACATGATCTTAACAATGGAGGAGGTTGTGGTATAGATGGAGGAGGTCATGATGGAGCTGGTGAGGGAGGAGAGTGAGGTGTGTGTTCTTTGTTTATATGGAATAAGGGCGAGAGTGTCGGGGTGCCCAGAAGAAGAGGGTATTCAAGTTCAGGTGGAGGATGAATCATCATATTTTGAAGATTGTGAAGAGTTTTTTAGGTTATTTGGAGTTGGCATGCACCTTGTCAAGTCTTTCTATTTTTTTTTTTCTTCCTAAAATGGGAGGCTTAGAGATAGGTAGGTTGAGTATTAGTGTGCAGCAATAGTAGGAGCGTCTATGATTTGTTTTCGAAGCTCTATCGGTAATTTGCTATTCTTATTGTATTGATTTCATATTTTTATCTTTATAATAAATAAAATTTTAAACAATACGAAGGAATTAATATTATGTGGATGAACGAGAAAAAGTACTTGAGATGAATTTGCCTATATAGGATTTCCAAAAGTCCCACAAATACCGTTCACACCTAGTTTACATCAAACAAAACTAGTTAGACATGGAAAACTTTACCGTGTCAACAGCACCAAAACTGGTTAGACAAGCCAACAAAACGGAGAGCCCTAGATGGTTTCACCAAAGTGAGAGTCTATGTCAATAGATTTCGAACAATAAGTTTGGAGGTAAATATGTTCAGAATTGTCTAATTCATGTAGCATTTGCAAAATAATGATGACACCGTAGCTTTATTTGATTCGCAGATTAAAATTGCTAGGATTAATAGTCTTGAAATTATTTACCCTGGTATTATTTTAATACTAGTCAAACCTAATCCCGTATTTAATTTGGACTGGATTACTGTTAAAATGTCCCACTCAGATGCCTAGGATTTTGAACATAAATATTTTATTAGAATTGTGTGGTTATATGTATGTGACAATGGTGGTGGTTAGAGGCGGCGGTGGGGGCAGTGGCGATGGTGGTGGCGGGGTGATGACTGCGGTGGTTGTGGTGGCGGCAGCGACGGTTGGAGGTGGCGGCGGCGGCGATTGTGGTGGTGGAGTGGTGGTCAGAGTAATAATTAATATAGACGAGATTAAATGAATCACACACTTCCTCGTATGATAAAATAATAACTCACATATATGTATTATAATAATTTCAAAATTATTTATTCTTGTTTAATTTTAAAAAACCAAATATGAGATTGTGCCCTTAGCATTGTTATTTTCTCCCTTTATTATGGAGTACAACAAGATCAAATGTTGCTATCGGGTCCCTTTTCCAGGGCTATTTTTGGAAAGATACTAATGCTATGGGGGAGCAAAAATGAGAAGAATCCAACCAACACAACTGACCCAGTACTAACCGCTGTTCAAAGGACGGTTTCCAAGTCTTGCACTGTCCGATGCAAACCGACCGATAAAAATACAAACAGAAATAGTCAACGCACGTGGCAAGCATATATTGGCCACTGAGATTAGAAAAGATAATATTGTTTTTAATTTACCAAAAATGATACATACACATCACTTTTACACATCATTTTTGCACATCACTCAAAATTACGTCGTTTATGTGCAAAAGTGATGTGTATGTAGCACTATTGTTAATTTACTCAGACCTTATCCACTGAGATTAGAAAAGATAATAATGTTAGGAACACGAATAGTCTGCAGTTAAAAGCACTTGGAACCCTCAATAATTCAAGGGTCTCACGTACATCTAACAGTTCTAGACATATTTGTGTTCGAATGTGTCCAAACCGTCCATGTACACAAACTTTTCCTTTGAGATTTTCGCTCGAACATCTCTAAAACAATTTATGCAATTTTAGTTCACATGGCATAAGTCTATCATCGTGGACAAATATTGTAATAATGCAATATATCATTTATGCAATTTAAACATGCGTATTTAGGGCAAATCTATATAATTCCAAACATGGGGGTTTTGGATAAGACGAAATTAGCATATTGATACGGTTAATAATTGGTAGTGTTACACAAATATTGATCATATTGAACAAAACTCCATGCACTTAGCCGAACACAGGTTATTGCAAATTGTCTATTTTACATGAGTGATTGCAGGCGGTGCGCATGAAAACTAACAAGCTAATAGTTTTAAAACGCAATGGTCAGTTCTCAACGAGCAATGTTGATGAGCGTGAAGACCATGTGTCTCTTCCATGCATGTTTAGATTATAGCCTGGTATTTTTCAACGAGTATTTGTAGAGCCGAAAATCTAGGACAACATTGCAAAGGAAGTGCACATTATGATTGACTGGAATCATACCTCATACGAGGGAAAATTTGCGGGTGTTCTGTAATGGCTAGATCTATTCGTTCAACACAACAAGCTTAAAGCGAATTGTAGAAGTTTCTTTGCAAAAATTTCAAAAGCGCGTTCAATGCAGATGATTTCTAGTAAAAGAAAAAATCGTCTACACGGAGACATTTGTCGGAGGCTTCACGTCGAAATACATGTTATAAACCGGCGAGTAATGCGTCAGGGCTTAATAAAGAATGTCGTTAGAGATGTTGAGAGAAACGGTTCTGGCCTTAGAACTTTAATTAGAACCATTCAAAGGGACCCACAATACAAGTTCAACTGCAAAGTTCAAACTTTTCTGGGTAGTTAACTTTTAGTTAGAAGTTTGTAATTTGATTTCATGTATTCCAGTTACAAATTAAGTTTGTGTGAAGTTTAGATTGTTTACAAAAATTTATTACTTGACTTGAATAGTAGTATGAGACCGCCATCCATTATATGTTAAATCACCGTTCATAAAATAAAAATTAATTTAAACTTCCTAAATGAAGTAATTCGCATGATAGACTAATTATTATCAGCATCTAAGGTAAACACATACGAAGAGTTTGTATTTGCTTCGAAACACACTAAAAGAGAAATACAAAACTGTGACAAAATGTCCGTAACGTAGGTAAATTTTATCACCAAGTATACTTATTTCACTTCAGCAAAATCATGCTATGTCTGCGTAACTTATTATATTGGCAAATGTATATTTGCATGAGTAAAAGATTATACCGATGGAAGACCTTGCGTCATCACCTTGTCGCTAGATGCATGTAGCTAATGAGATTTGCCAATGCGAACCCTCTTCGTTGGCAAATTAAAGATAGTAATTTTGCCGATGGAAGACTTTGTGTCGACACCTTGTCACTCGCTAATGAGATTTGTCAATGCAACTCTCTTCGTCGGCAAAAGACAGTAGTTTTGCCGATGGAAGATCTTGCGTTGGCACCTTGTCCTCAGATGTATGCTGTTAATGAGATTTACCAATGCAACTCCCTTCGTCGGCTAAAAATAGTAATTTTAGCAACACGAGTTCTCATCGGTAAAAACATATTTTATTTGATAAAATATAAGGCTTTTGCTGACGTGATATTTCCTTGCAACATGATATTTTGTTGGCAAAATTAACTTGCAGAGATTTACTATAACTTTTGGCAACTGCTTTGTTGTGTCGGCAAAAAAATTCAAACAATATATATATTTTTTATTCAAAATTTATTTTTGCCCACCACTTGATAACATCCATTTATTCATACATAACTATCATTAACCTAAAAAAATACATTTATTCTATCCAAACTCATTCAAAGGATCATCGAAACCAAATGATACGTTCATTAATATATATATCACAATCCATATATATATAAAGTATCCCCAACTTGTCAAAATATTCAAAATACATCAAAAAATACTTATCCCACCAACAATACATCCAAAAACTAATCTTGATGTCTAATGCATTCAAAATTTCTCAAAAGTAACCGTCAACCATAGTAATATCAAAAGTAATACCACAAAGCCATTTCCGAACTATATCTAAATCTGCATGTTTGACCTTCATTTTAATAAATAGAAATCCTATTTTACTGTTCGCCCAAAGTACCCTTCTCATTTCTGCTCATTTGAATTATCTCCAGAATGACAGCTGAATTCACACCACCACAATCACAATGATGCTTTTTTCCCCATTCCCCATTGTAATCCCTTGACTCAAGATTAATAAATATTTTCCTTTTGTTGTTCAAAAAAATAACCCCACCAAGGGAATTCTCAGTTAGTGATCTGCTGTACAATATGCAGGGTCTCCTTTATTTTTTATAAACTCTGGTAGTTCTTCAGTGGTCATTGCAGAAATCAATGCTTGAATGGTCTTCTGCCGATCGACCTCAGTGTTGTCACACCTTTTCTTCTTAAAATCACGAATGTACGGCTAATTAAACAGTCTTCTTTAAGTTAAGAGCCTAGGACAAAACTTAAGGAATGTTGCTTAAAGTTATCAAAGGGAGAGACAGGGAGCTCGTCCTCCCCTCAACTTGTAAGGTTTTTTTCAATCATACAATCGATTTTTATCAAGTTGAAAAGACTATTTTAAGTTATCTTATTAGTAAAGGCGTGACGAGCAAGAGAGGGTCCTATCTATCGTTTGGACGTTAACACTTTAGTTAAGATAACAGTTAGCACACGATCCTATTTCTTTTTCAAAGTCAAACTTCTCGCTTGTTAGTTTAAACTTTGAAGTCCTAGTCAATCAGTGAAGTCCTGTTGGGTTTGGTAGTGTATTAAAAATGGGTAGTTGCTTGGGGGTGTAATTAGGGAAGGGAAGGTTGTGGGATGCCCCAATTGGGTTTTTTATGTCCACTTCTTTATACATTCTGTCTTTCTAATATATATATTTTCTTTGCTATTCAAAAAAAGAAAAAATGTCCTAGGCAATTTGACGTTTATTGTGATCCCTAAACGTTCAGGTACTAGTTCTAAAGTACTAATAGATATGAATTTAATTTTCTTCAAAAACTTAACTTTTTTCTAAACACTTTATTAAATATATATATATATTTTCTTTTGTCGAGAAAAAAAAACACATGATTTTCTTCAACTTGTGAAAAAAAAAGTTTGTGAGACCACATTAGACAAAAGTCCTGAGGCGTCACAAATAGGACTAGAATATTTGTAGATGGATTTTGGTTTCCAATGACAATGTTTTAAGTTTCAAAGCTTAATTAGCCAATAACGTACAGGAGGAAACCGAAAAAAGGTAAAATGGTGCAATGCATGTCGGAGTCGACATCCATAGCTGTTATGCATGAAATATTGCCGGTACCTTTAGGTTAATTTCTTGTGTTAAGCCCACGGATTTAGGTACTTAATATAAAATAATGAAATTCTACGTGACAAAAATATAACGGTCAAAAAGTTTCAATGTCTTCTTGCTTTAGGCTAAAAGGGGGGTTTGTTGTGTATTACGCATGGCAGAGCATGTTGTGTATCAATTACGATGATATTTTGACGCTTAAAATATTAACTGAGCAGTTGGACACTGACCGAATATTTTTTAGACAGTATTTTGCGCGTCAAAATGACGTTGTTTTCACACGCAACGCGTTTTTCTGTGCGCAATACACATCAAGCTTCTGCATTCCCTACAGAACCTTCAATATTGGCATTTTTTTAGCACAAAAGTTTCAATCCAAAAGGACTCAAATTGCTTTCCAACTGTAATTTCTTAGTGTTTTATTGAGATTAAAATCTTTTTGGCATTAATTACTAGAACCCTATGTTTTTTGTAAAATAGGCCATAGGGTGAAAGATTAATTTGTTAATTACCAAGATTTTATAAAGGTAAAAGACATGGGATTGAAAACCAATCAATCATCAATGATTTTGTCATCTTTTTCATCTTACTCATCACATGTTGTTTTTTTTAGGTTCGGTTTGATCTAAAGATTGGATCGATTTTGATTTTATATATTAAAACTTTTTTTTTTGGTTTGGTTACCCGAAATACCCAATACCGATTGAATCCATACTAGAGTTTATACACCGAATCTTATATTAGACAATTTTAGACCTAGTTTCTTCATTCCTGATAGATGATGAATTGTTTTTTTTTTTTTTTGTTACTTCAGAAATATATTAAAATGTTAAAGAGGAGAAAACATAGTCAGATCATAGAAAATCAAAATAATACAACATAGTCAGATCAGATGATGAATTGTTTAACTGTTTTATGTATAATTAAATTTAGATTTTTAATACTTTAATTGTTCGTATGCCTTTAGCCCGAACTTTCTATTGGGCTTTCTTCGGCATGTGGTCCAACAAGGCCCAATTTCAAGGGCCACCCCATATGCCCCTACATTTTTTGAAATATTATCCCAAATTGAACCCTTTGGAACCAGGGAAGGGGATTCTCTTGTGTACACACAGTAGAATGTAACTATTAATTTTTATCACATTTACAAATAAATTATACTTTTTATCATACTAATGATAAAGTGCGATTAAAATAATTTATCATTTTTATCACGCTTACAAATAAAAAGTGATTAAAATAATAACTAATAATAACAGTTCTATTGAAATTTTAGAAACAATAATTATTACGGTTTTATTAAAAATTGTGAGTAAAAATTCATCTGCCATTTCTTTATCATGTTTTTTTAAAATAAAAAACGTCTTTTTAATTTAAAAAGTGTGATCTTTATATATTATTCTACTAGTATGGCTGCATAAGATATATTCTCTTTTATCGAGAAAAAAAAAACATCGTTTTTTTTAACTTGCGAAAAAACGTTATTGTGACCACATTAGACAAAAGTCTTTGAGGCGTCACAGATATGACCATAATATTGTGAAAGGTTTTTGGTTCCAATGACAATGTTTAACTTTCAAAGCTAGCTTAAGCCAATAAACTAGGGGCAGAATCAGAATTCGATATTTTGGGGTTTAATATTTTTTTTTTTTGAAAGAGAAATAGCCGAATATAATTTGGGAGACCGAAATGTAATTTTTTTTTATAATTTTTAAAAATTATACATAGGTCATTGATATTTTTAAAATGTTGTCGCCTTTTTTCATTTTACTCCGTGCATGCCGTCTTTTTTGAAGTTGGGTTTAGTCTAAAGATTAAGTTGATTTCAGTTAGACAACTCATGCCTAACTTTGAAATTGAAAACTTTGACCAGGGCGGATAACTTCATAAACTTCTTAGATCCAAGATATAGAGGTTTTTCTGCATTTTCAAACAATTTTTTAAACTCAATTGCATCTTTAACTATTTCAATTGTTTCTGCCACATCATGCAAAGGGGATGAGAACTCAACTTGCTCATGGAAAATGTCTTTTGCATTTCCAGACGGTGAGGACATACTAGTGGCTGCTTCTCCATGCTATATTCATGTTCGATAGCTTTGATCAATACCATTGAAAAAGAGATGATTTCTAATCTCTTTAATATCTTGGCTTCTCAAATGGATTGAAGATCACTCGCATGTATCACTATATAGTTCAAAAATTACTCAACTCCATCATCATAGTCTCTTGATCTATGATCCTTGAGCATCCAAGATCTATCAATTTTAAATAAATTCCTATGTCCCTATATTCATTAACAAAAAAACACTATACAATCGAAATTCAACTTGAATAATTTTGTTTTAGCGATGACAACTTATTGAATAAGGACACATATAAATCAAGGATAAATTAAATAAACAGTTAAACTCGCCGAGTAAGAAAAGTATAATATTTTGGATTGAAAATCTGCACAATATCCTTGCAAAAACAGAGAGTAAAAGTCAAAAGATATGTTCCAAAGTAAGTGAAATAACAGAAATGCTACACACACACCCATTTTACACAC
>JABCMJ010049245.1:0-11448 GCA_014822125.1 Arbutus unedo | reverse complement strand
AACCGATATACGAGGTGTATTACGGTATCAACACACTCCCTGATGTACTAAAGTGCCTGACAATTTGTTCAATGAACAATAATTCCATGTCAAAGCCAACATTCTTAATATGCTTCCCACCTCTCTCTCTATTTTTTTTTTTGGATAAATCAGCGTAAAATTAAAAGAGGCTATGCGAATATACAAGTTTACAATGGGCATACCCTAGGAAACTATAAGAAAAGAAAAGAAAGAGCAAAAGAAAAAGAACGAATTCCTACAGAATTAGAGTTGTCAATTATCAACATACCACAAATGATGGTCGCCACTAGGAACCTTCGGTAAGAAAAGAACATTTTTAGAATGATACTAGTATTAACAACATGATGATGTTTGATAATGTTATGAAATTTACGCAAATTACGCTCAATTCATATATGATAAACAGTGAAAGTGAAAGCAAGTTTCCTAAGCAAGTTGCCTAAATTCTTACGCTTACATGCTTGATTTAAAATAGAAAGCCAACCTTGTCAACTAGAAACATGCCAATTGACATTAAGCTTAGAGGACATATGATCCCAAATCTCTTTGGTATAGGGACAACTGAAGAATAGGTGGTCAAGGTTTTCCGAGTTGGAGAAGAAGGCAAACTAGGAAGTAGGGTTAATGCCGAAAATAAAAAGTCTATCCTCAGTAGAGAGGCGATTATGAACAACAAGCCAAGATATATATATGCGGTTGTACTTAGGAATGTGTCCCGGAAACCAGATTAGAGGGTGTCAGGGGACTTCAGTATAGTGAGTTCTCCATTCATCCCAAAGGGAAGAAATGGTAAACTTTCTGTCAGCAGTCAGGGTCCAAATGCATTTATCCTCAATATCACAAGAAGGATTAGGGATATTCATGGAGGCATGCTTGAGGTCCATAAGGGCAGGGGATTGTGTAGTGGGCCAAGACTGAGTACCTCGAGAAATAATAGTAGCGACATAAGAGTTACTAGAAATACTTGAATTATAAACAAAGCGAGAGCCGTAGAGTTCCAACAGAGGCCATTCAGATGCCAATTGTCATGCCAAAAGAAGGTACATGCCCCGTTGCCAATATTACACAAGGTAAAGGATTGAATCTCAACCCGAAGACTCAATAGTTTCCTCCAACTCCAAGAAGGATCCGAAAGAACTTTGACATTCCAGGAGCTTTGGCCCTTTAACAGATAGGACTTGGCCCACTGACACCACATGGATTTCTCACCTACTGATATAAGGAACCAAATATGCTTAGCGATGGTAGCTTTTTTCCATACCAAAAGAGATTTGAGACCAAGACCACCTTCATTTTTAAGAGAACAAATATGGTCCCATGAGACTTTAGCACCTGAGGATTTAAGAGTGGGACCTGACCAGAAGAAGGCTCGGAGGATAGCTTCAATCTCTTTCAAGATTTTCTTAGGTAGAATGAAGAGAGAGGACCAGTAGGATTGTATAAAAAAGAGGAGAGACTTGATAAGTTGAAGCCTGCCAGCATAAGAGAGGTAGTGAGTGGTCCAAGTTTTGACCTTTGCAATTATACGCTCAACCAAAACTCGACAATCGAATTGCTTTAATTTGGTAGAGAGGAGAGGGACTCCCAAATAGCAAACAGGGAGGACACCCTCGCGAAATTGGAGTTTATTCAAGATATTAACTCTAGTGATGAGAGAAACTCCCGAGAAAAAAAACGTTCCTCTTTCCTAGACTAGGGGAGAGGCCAGAGAGAAGTTTGAATTCATCAAGAGCATCCTGAATGTGGGTGACGGATGGTAAGTCTCCTTTGCAAAAAATCATAAGATCATCTGCAAAACAGAGACTGATGAGATTGGACTTACTACATCTCCAATGATACTTGAAGTCCAGATGAAGGCTTTTCTCTTGGATAATACAAGTGAGAATCTCCATGACAATGACAAACATGTATGAGGATTAAGGGTCGCGTTGTCTAAGGCCTTTCTTGCCTTCGAAGTACCCTGTAGGTTCTCCAATGATGTTCAAGGCATACGGGGTGGTAGTGAGACAATCTTGGATCCATTGAATCATAGTAGGATGAAAGTTCATGGCGTACAGGACATCCCAAAGGAGTTTCCAACGAACATTATCATAAGCCTTCGTAATATCCAATTTCATGGCACAACATAGAGAAGTGGAAGCTTTATGATAACTACGCATGAGCTCCTAAGTGACGGCAATTCTACGACCTTTAATAAAGACGGATTGGACCAGGTCGGTAAGATGGGGAAGAGTCTGTTGAAGCCTAAGAACAAGAATGCGAGATATGCATTTATAGATGGTGTTACAACAAGATATGGGCCGAAACTTCGTGACCTTAGTGAGGTTAGGCACTTTAGGAATTAAGGCAACAAGAGTAGAGTTTGCAGTTCTTAAAAGATTTTTGGTGCAAAGAAATTGAGAATTGTAGAAGTAACATCTTTGCCTACAATGTCCCAAATTTTATGAAAAAACCCAGAGTTGTAGCCATCCAGATCGGGGGCCTTGCTAGGATGAAGAGATTGGAAGGTCTCTTTAATTTCAGTAACCAAAATGTCAGAGATCATACTGTTCCATTGAGATTCAGAAAGAGTGGTTCGGATAAGCTGAGAAACACGGGACAGACCAGAGTAGGTATCAACATGCGGAGTACCAAGCAAATTGGTATAGTAATCAACAAAGGAGCATTCGATGACGTTAATATCATGGGTGGTGGTACCATCCTCAAGAGTGAGAGAGGTAATGTTATTCCTGTTTTTGTTGTTGTTGACAGTTCTAAATAAGTAAGATGTGCACTGATCGCCGTGTTTTAACCATTGAATGCGCGACTTTTGCTTCGCAAAGCATGAGCAAGAGCAATGTAATTAGCGCATAACTTTTTCTCTCGCTCCTGAAGGTTAGGATTAGAGGGATTGGAATCGAGAGCTTGTTGTGTGGATTGAAGATCAAACCTAGCAGCCTCAGAACGGATAGATATGTCACTAAATTCAGTGCGATTAAGGTTTTTGAGACCCCCTTGAAGCCTCTTGAGTTTCTTGCAAACAACATACATAGGATTGCCGAGGACCACTTAGCTCCAAATGTTTTGGACAAGGGGAAGGAATTGTTCATGGTCGGCTAGATGGTTGAAGAATTTACATGGTTTCGGATTCAGCTGTTTGGCCATATTAAGAGACACAATAGAGGGGGAGTGATCAGACACTTCAGGAGGAAGAAATGTGGCACTGGCGTAGGTAAAGGTTCTAATCCAATTCTCATTGACAAGGACTCGATCAAGTTTGGAGGCAGAGCCAATTCGTTTATTAGTCCAAGTGTAACGACACCCAGAAAAACAGAGTCGTTTAGGCAATTATTGAAATCAAGATTATGAGATGACCAAGAAGTAGTGCCGCTGGATTTCTCCAATGGAGATCGAACAACATTAAAGTCTTCTAGAATAACCCAAGGAAGGTTACAGGCAGTTTTGTTGTAGTCCGATAAATGCCTCCACAAGGCAGTACAATCAGAGGAGAGATTGGAGCCATAGACAAACAATGCAGTGGATGATTTGATCAGTCGAAAGAACAGGGGTAATGTCAAGAACCATGGGGTCCTAACAAACCCAAATACGACCAAGGTCAAAATGCTGTGGTAATTATGCGTAAGGGACCAATTCGGAAAGCATGATCGTAGAGCTGTTAGGGAGCTTGACCTTAGTCTCAACTAGAGCAAAAAGAGAAATATTATGATTATGGATGAGATGTTTGACTTGTTTCTGCTTAAGGCGGTAATTAAGACCACAAATGTTCCAAGCACCAAAATGAAAAGGTGTAGAGTTCATTGAAAACTAAGATAAAACACAATTCCAACAATCAGTAGTATTATGCTCTATATATTGCCAGTACGGAATTGAGCCAATATGCTAGTACGAAATTGACCCAAGTGCAAAAAAAGTACAATAGTTACACTTTGAATACCTAAAAGACCATATCTTAATGTTTGAGAGAGATTCATACGAAAAAAGAAACAAAGGAAAACAGCTTGCAGATATTTAGGAACATAACTAATATACAAGATAAAGCAAGATAGGAGTATAAAGAAAAAGATATCATGACCAAATACCTTGCATGTAGTACACATTCAAGGGAGGTTCTGATGTTGAACCGTAACTGGAGTTGTTTTCCCATTAACTGCAACATCTATTTGGTTGGGGAGCTCATCTTCAGCACCTATCTCAATGCAAATATGAGCAAAAGACAACCCAGTTATAGTCGTCGTGGATTTATCCACATGAATTGGAACGCCAATAGCACTAGCTAGACGACTTGGGCATTCTGCTGTCCACATTTCGAGAGGGAGCCCATGAAACGTGGCCAAAACGGGAATATGATCAAGCTACAGCTGATTGAGATCCATCAAGGGGTACCAATGGCGAAGCAGTAGATAACGTTTGGAGAAAAAACAGAGCCCAAGATCTAGAACATTGTTTTTTGATTCCTCATCCACAAATCGAAAAAATAGAACCCGTGTCCGTTGGTTTTTGACATCCAAAAACCCAAAGAAGCTCATAGATTATGAGCCATAACTCAAACAAGAGGAAGGGGCATTTTTTCGACGTTTTTATGAAACACTGGGAATACGTTGATAGTATGAATTTTTCCTTCACCGTTTACACCTACGTTTTTAACATACGCCGGCAAAGGCATTTCTGGCATTTTTGAGACTATTCCAGGGTTTTAAAAATGCCGGAAATACTTCGATTTGTTGTAGTGAATTGGCCAACTAAACACGTTTCACATTTACCAAAATCCATAAATTCCTCCTGAAGAACAACAATGTAGTCTAGATCTTCATCGTCGAACTAGAGATAGCCTTTCATATCAGATTCAAGAGAGCAACTTGATGACTACGCTGTTCTAGATCATCCATGTAGTCTAGATCTGCTGGAAAAATGTTCAAAAAACATTTTAAAAGTGAATAATAAATTGTCACCAAATAATGGTACAAAATCTTTGAGTTTTGGACCGGACGCAAATCAATTTTCCTTTATGGGTTTGCTTAAATCCATATTAGGCTTTGGCCCAAAGAAGGAAAGGAAAGAGGTTTTATCCCAAAAGTCGTGTCGATTCGGGTTAAGTACCCCTTCATATAGAGATACCTCCCTTCAAAGACACACCTCCCTCTAAAGAGTCATGTCCCTCCGAAGAGACACCAATACACCTATAAAAATGGGAGTCCTCCCATCATTTAACTTCAGAAAAAATAGATAGCATTCTAGTGCACTAACCATATCATTATCTTACTTCTATTTTGAGAGTTCTACATAATTTTGGTTCGCTTGTCGGGTAGATTAAAATGTGGCTTCTACCCTTCGATAATCATTGTATCCTGAGAAGCATTCGTCCACGAAACCTGTCAGCACCAATGTGGGGGGCTTTTTCCACATATATATATTGTGAACTCCATTAATTTTTCCACATGAATTTGGTCCCCAAATCAAGGTTCTTGTTAATACTTCTTCAATAGTGATTTGGTGAAAAAATTTCCTACATATACATTTTTGGTTTGGGGAAAAACACTGCAAACAAGAACAATAAAATTCATTGGTTATACAATAAGGTGGTTTATTTTGCTTGATTTAGAGTTAAGAATCAAAATTTTATATTCTTGTGTGTTGATCTTTCCTTAATAGGAAAATGACGTCTATAACTGAGAAAGAAAATAAAACTCCTACCGGGAAATCAAATCAAACTCCAGCAGTTGTGACTACACCGGTTACCACCAATGTGCCTATTAGCCATGCAGAAAAGCCCGAAAAGTTCAATGGCTCTGATTTCAAAAGATGGCAACAAAAAATGTTGTTCTATCTAACAACGTTACAATTGGTGAGGTTCCTAAATGAGGATCGTCCATCAGTTCCAGAGAACGAGATGGACTTCCAAGCTGTTGCTGCAATTGAGGCCTGGACAAATGCTAATTTTTTATGACGAAACTACATCCTCAATGGGCCAATTTTTGGACTACAAAATGATAGATTCAAAGACTGTGATGAGTTAAGTTCAAGAACTCCAAGTTATTCTACATGAGATTCATGCAAAAGGGATGATTTTAATTGAATCGTTTCAAGTGGCATCTATTATTTGGAAATTGCCACCGCTTTGGAAGAATTTCAAAAACTATCTCAAGCATAAATGCAAAGACATGAACTTGGAAGATCTGGTTGTACGATTGAGGATCAAGGAAGATAACCTCAATTCTGAGAAAAAGGTGTATCACTTTACCGCCAAGGAAAATGTGGTGGAACAGGGCAAGAAGACTTGGAGTGACAAGAAAAGGAAGAAGCCTGGCAAGGGTTTGCATCTAGGCCCTAAAGGTGGTGTCAGCAAGAAGCCAGAATTCGATGGGAAATGTTTTGTGTGCGACAAACATGGACATCGAGCAGCGGAGTGCCGAAGCAAGCAAGGATACCCGTTGGCACCAGTGTGGGGGCGATTTTGCTTTAAGGACATAGTATCAAATACTAGCCTCGATTGTCAAATTTCGAAACCCTGAATTTGGTCTCCTAAGTTTCTGTTTTTCTCATTTTAATAGAATTTCTGATTTGGTGGATTTTGTGTTCGGAAAACTTCTTGACCACTGTGCACTTCTTGACCAGTGTGCGGTGGCTTCATATTTCGAACTGGGTTCCAATTTTTTTAGTGTATAGTGAGCCTGAATGCACTTTATAAGTCTTGCTTGGCTGCCAGTATCATTGTTTCAGCAGCCTATTCCCATAAGGGGAAATCCATATCCCCGAGCGTTGCTTATAAAGTTTGATTACCCTCCACCTAGATACCAGTGCATTGAGGTTTTTAGTGCATTCCGAAAGAAGCGATGAGTTTTTACAAATAGCGGATCGTGGGGTGTGTGATTGATACATGTGCACACTTTAAGAGAGCTCAGATGATGAAATGGTCTATCGAACTAGGAAAGTCCCTCAGCTTGGGAAGTGAGCTAGATTTGTTTCCTTCGAAGAGTGATGGAGTCAACAATATTAGATTCAATCGCTGAAATGTGATCCTCCACAAGGGAGATGTTGGTTGGATTTTTTTGACTAGTGTTGGTCATAAAAATATCTATAATGGAAGAAGGGTTGGGAATGTGTGGCCCATGTAAGGTAGGTGAAAGTCCATTGACTGAAGGTGAAGAGGATTTGTGGGGTGGGGAGCTTGAGACATTAACACTGTGTGGAGAAGAGGATAAAAGGTAAGGTCAGTGGCCATGGAGATTGTTCTGTCAGCCATGGAAAGCTCTAGAAGGAAAGAGCCATTAGAAAATCTAGAGAGAAGGTAGAGCCCCTCTTTATAGATATTTTTTGAAGGTGAACACAGTATGGGAAGATTTATGCTTCCCACCTTGCATGGGATGGAATCAAAATTGCTATTACATGTGCGCGAGTTTGAGGAGGTTGTTAGTACTTTCACCCATGTTGCCGCTCAACTCGAGATGACCTGAATGAGACTTTTTCTATCTTCGTTAAAATACAAAGTCAACAGTTAGCATTTGGTGCAAAATTGGATTGCGATGCAAACTGGGTTTTTCAAGAAGTTTTTCACAATGCATTGCACCATAACGTTGGAAAAACAAACTCAGAAATTTACTAAAAGACCTAATGAATCTTTATGTAATTATTGGAAAAGATACGAGTATCTGCTATTTGTCCCACATCCAAACTTTACTTGGCGTAACAATGAACCGGATGGACTACCACCAAGTCCACCGAGATTTCAGAGTTAGAACTAGTGTCAAGGGCAACATCAGTCCTATCCAGCTCCGCAAGAGCAGGGACTACCACGGTATCCTCCCAATGCTCAGCAACACTGTGTTCCTCCGGGACTGTCACGTCCTCAATTTTTTACATAAATAAATCATAATCAATCCATTAACAAGTCCTTACGAAACTTACCAAAAATTCCAAATTTGCCCATTCATGATACATTGAAATATCTCAGTTTCAAAATAGACCGCAAAATGAGTCATTTCGACTTGCTATCTATCCACCTCAAGTCAAAGTTTAAAATATTACATCCAATGAAGTTAAAGAATTAAAAGGAGAGTTGCAATACATCTTTCCAAAATAGAATATGAAAGATATCAAATAACTCTAACAAGGTGAGCTTTCAAAAAGAATGCATCAATCCAAACATGTCAAGCAGATCCATGCAAGTGCTCTGAGGTGGTACCTAAAAAGAAAGAAGTGTTGAGCCACAATGCCTAGTAAAAGAAATTTGTGCTAATTAATCTTATGTGAATATGAAATGAAATGACATAACAAGTCCACATAGAGACACTACTCTAGCAGGATCATGTGTGAACACAAAGGACACATGAGAGTACATTAGTCCATTTCACAATCTTTATAAGTTTACTCTTAAATCATTTATCACATTCCACATCATGCAATGTCTAATCAACGTTTTCACATTTTGTGTCATGTCATGCCTAGCGTTCCCGTAGAAGTCTAGTTCATTCTCCTACCATTTTCCTAAGAGAATCTAGTTCAATGCTTTTCTAGTATTCTCGGAGGAGTCTTGTTCAATTATCTTAGCATTCCCCTAAAGGAGTCTAGTCAATACATTGCGTTATTCAAGTGTCCACATATGTCACGGGTCACAAATCAATCTCATTTCGTCATGCAATTATCAATGTAAATCACATACTTCCTAATCGTAATCTCTCATTCATAACATATCATGGAATCTCATTCATAACACTTGACACATAAGAGGAATTTATGCTTCGAACTCCACATTTCAATATTTAACCTTTAGTTCATTCATCTGGATGGGGGTACATAGGCCATTCGGTTAGGGTCCATAAAATTGAAATTTACAATAGCACATTATCCGGATGGGAGTTCAACAAAACCAGACAGTTCAATCAGTCATCCAAATGGGGGGCTCAAGCATCCAGATGAAGTTAACCCAAAATCAAACTGTGGAGTAAGCCATTCGAATGGGATGGATGGGCATCCAAATGGAATCATCACATAAGGTAAAAATCACTGTTGCAAATCTCAAGAGAAACTAATCTGGATGTGTCAACGTCCCAAACCAGTCAATGGAGGAAAGCATCTGGATGGGACAAGAAAAGCATCCAGATGGGAAGTCTTTCAAATGGAATAAAAATTCATCCGAATGGACCTCAACACAAAAACAAGGTAGTGGATAATTCCATCTAGATAGATCGTAAAGTCATCTAGATGGATTTTGTCATGTAAAGTAGAAATTTTGCAGATTTCAAGGTTTTAATCCAAACTTCGAAAAACAATTAACGAAGTTCAAATAACACCTGAATCAAGTCATATGACCATAAGAAATGTAAGAAAACCCTACCTCAAGATTTAGATGCAAGATTTGATGCTCCAAATGCAAGACCTAACTTCAACTATTGAGAAATTTCCAAATCAACCTTCTCTGAGCCAACAAACACGAACAAGCACTAGATATCCACCAGGTATGAAGGGTATTCGAAGGATGTTGGTGGAATCGAAGATTTGAGCAAGAAATTTTGATAAGGGTCTAGAGAGAGAGGGGAATCATGAGAGAGAAATAAACGAGGGGGTGGATTTATCTCCCAAATTCATTTCCCCTAATTTTTATTAAAAAACTCCAAAATTACACTTACGCCCTTATAAGATGTCACATGCTACCCACAAGTCCTCAAACTATTATTCCTTTACACATTGACGTTTGGATTGGCACATGTGACAAGTGCGTCGTTCCATAAAAAGCTGTCATAATATCAATCACATTTAATGCGATGGTACAAATTCCAAGCGACGGTTAGAGAGAAACGTATTCGAGAAGGAAATCTCAGCCTACTTGGAGTTTTTTATGCCTACTCTGTTAGCTCGGTAAGGAGAAAACAAAGTTGGGGGCAATTGAAGTAGATAAGACTTAAATAAGTATTATGAAATGTTTCTTAAATGGTTTATTGAGTTTGGCACAAAAATGCTCTAACCTGAGAAAGACTATTCGGCGAGTAGTTGACCTAAGAAAAGCAATTCAAAGGGTTGCGGATTTGAGAAAGGTGGTAATCTATCTTAAATTAGAGGTAACACAAAATCTCGAATATCTCAGGATAATGTTATAATCATATATGGATGAGGAGTCTTTGCTCCTATATATTCAACTTAGAATGTAGACTTTGAGGTTGAATGAAATTATAATGATAGAAGATGATTCCGTGGAGAGTACAAGTCAGTTTTATCTCATTAGTGGCCAATAAGAAGGCAGTTCTACTTCGATTTTAATGAAAAATCAGAGTCCCAAGAGAATTGGAAAAATTAAATCACAAAGTTTAGAAATAAAGATGCAAACGCATGGTGAAAGGTACATGTTAATTCATAGGTAGAGCTATTTCAATAGAGTGATTCTTGTGATCTCCGTTCTAACTCAATCACAAGAGTATTTTTCGCCATAGGGACAAAGGATTCTTTGACAACATTTTATCTCGCATATCACAAGTTTCAAGAGAAAAAAAGAACATAATTGTTGCTGATTATGAAGATATTAGTTTTTTATTCGATTGAAAAAATCACCCACTACACACAAAAATCATAAACTAGTGTGCACTCAAGTAGAACAGACTTTGAACAACTTTTTTTTGATATAATAATTCAAAATGTACAAATCAATTTACATGAGTTCCGATTATGAACAGAGTACAATAATTGTTGAGGTGCCTCTACAGCTTCCATTTGACACAACATTCAGTAATTGCTTGACGCCACATTGAGCTAAATAACAAAGCACTAATAAAATGATAGAACTTTAAATAATCTGCAGGAAACGTTGCTGTTTGTTCAAGTGAAAATTGAAATAAACTGCAAATTCAGATATTATGAAGTCAAGCATCGACAATCTCAACTTTAGGGTTATTGTTTCTATTTACCAAGAAATCAACAGAAAAAATAAAAAAAGGAGAGACAGTTTTCATCTCAGCCTACGCGGTGGAGTCTCGACGATGGTTTCCAGTGCCGGAATCCACGATCGTTGCTGGCGATATTTCTTAGTTGGTACATCCGACGTGATCTTCTTGGTTTCCGAAGGAAATAGACAGAAATCAGCCGGGAATATATTTGTAAAATTCAATCTAATTCCCTGCTTCAATGCTTTGGAGGCGTTGTAAGTAAAAGAAGTGAATTCCTCATTTGTTAGAACTGAGTAGAGCATTTCCATTGGGAGGAGAAAGTAGAGTTGGCGGCGGCAGTGGAGGTGTTGGTCGGCTGAGAGTCCTGGAATCCGGTGACCTACCTTCAGATGGCTTGAGTAGCAGATGAAGTGTCCTGGGTTTTCTAACATCACCTCTGCTGCTTTAACTGGCCTCGTGTACATTTCTACTTTTCCATCACTCAACAACACCTTCACTGCACCACAGCTCGAGCTTATTGAAGGAGCACAAGATGCTGCTGCGTTCCCCATGTGAG